>SJYC01144258.1:0-24459 GCA_006408675.1 Madoqua kirkii | reverse complement strand
GATTGGTCATAACTTTTCTTCCAAGGAGTAAGCGATAGGTATACATATATCTTCTCCCTTTTGAACCTCCCTATCTCATTGTTCCTTTTTATGGCTGAGTAATATTCCATTGTGCATATGTATCACAACTTCTTTATACGTTCATCTCTCAGTGGGCATCTAGGTTGCTTCCATGTTCTGGGTATTGTTAATAGTCCTTCAATGAACAATGGGATATATATGTCTTTGTCAGTCCTGGGTTCCTCAGGGTATATGCCTAGGAGTGCGATTGCTGGGTCATACAGTTGTTTTATTCCTAGTTTTTTAAGGAATCTGCATACCATCTTCTGTAGTGGCTGTATCAATTTACATTCCCACCAACAGTGCAAGAGCATTCCCTATTTCCCACACCCTCTCCAGCATTTATTGTTTGTAGACTTTTTGATGATGTCAATTCTGACCAGTGTGAGTTGATATCTCATTGTGGTTTTGATTTGCATTTATCTAATAATGAGTGATGTTGAGCATCTTTTTATGTGTTTGTTAGCCAACTGTATGTCTTCTTTGGAGAAATGTCCATTTAGGTCTATTTCTCACTTTTGACTGGGTTGTTTGTTTTTCTGGCACTGAGTTGTATGAGCTGCTTGTATATTTTGGAAATTAATCCTTTGTCAGTTGTTTTCTTGCTATTATTTTCTTTCACTCTGAGGGTTGTCTTTTCACCTTGCTTATGGTTTCCTTTGCTGTGAAAAAGCCTTTAAGTTTAATCAGATCCCACTTGTTTACTTTTGTTTTTATTTCTGTTACCATAGAAGGTGGGTCATAGAGGATCTTACTTTGATTTATGTCATCAAGTGTTCTGCCTATGTTTCCTCTTTGAGTTTTATAGATTTTTGTATTATATTTTGGTCTTTAAACCATTTTGAGTTTATCTTTGTGTATGGTGTTAGTAAGTGTTCTAATTTCATTTTTTTACATGCTAGCTGTCCAGTTTTCTGAGCCATTTATTGCCCAACTGTATATTCTTGCCTTCTTCGTCAAAAATGAGGTACTCATAGATGCACGGGTTTATTTCTGGGCTTTCTATCTTATCCCGTTGGTCTATATGTCTGTTTTTGTGTCAATACCATACTGTCTTGATGACTATAGCTTTGAGTATAACCTGAAGTCAGGAAGGTTGATTCTTCTAGCTCCATTCTATCTCAAGCCTGCCTTGGCTATTCAGGGTCTTTTGTATTTCCATATGAATTGTGAAATTTTTTGTTCTAGTTCTGTGGAAAATGCCATTGGTAATTTGATAGGGATCTCATTGAATCTGTAGATTGCATATGGTAGTACAGTCATTTTCATAATGTTGATTCATCCTACCGAGGAACATGGAATATCCTTCCATTTGTTTATGTCATCTTTGATTTCTTTCATCAGTGTTTTATAATGTTCTGTGTACAGATCTTTTGTTTCCTTAGGTAAGTTTATTCCCAGATATTTAATTCTTTGTGTTGCAGTGATGAATGGGATTGATTCCTTAGTTTCTCTTTCTAATATGCTGTACACATTGAATGATTTGTGTATATTGAAGAATTCCTGCATCCCTGGAATAAACCCAACTTGATCATGATGTATGAGCTTTTTGATGTGTTGCTGAATTCTGTTTGCTTAAATTTTGTTGAGGAATTTTGCATCTATTTTTATCAGTGATATTGGCCTGTGGTTTGTGTGTGTGTTGTCTTTGTCTGGTTTTGGTATCAGGGTGACGGTGCCTCATAGAATTAATTTGGAAATGTTCCTTCCTCTGCAACTTTTTGAAAGAGTTTTAGAAGAATAGGCATTAGCTCTTCTCTAAATGTTTGATAGAATTCTCCTTTGAAGCCATCTGGTCGGAAGTATGTTTTCTGGGAGATCTTTGATCACAGCTTCAATTTCAGTGCTTGTAATTGGATTGTTCATAATTTCTATTTCCTCCTAGTTCAGTCTTGGAAGATTGAACTTTTCTAAGAATCTGTCCATTTCTTCCAGGTTATCCATTTTATTGCCATATAGTTGGTCACATGGTGGTGATTTAGTTGCTAAGTTGTGTCCAACTCTTGCAACCCCGTGGACTTTAGCCGTCCAGGTTCCTCTGTCCATGGGATCTTCCAGGTAAGAATACTGGAGTGGATTGCCGTTTCCTTCTCCAGGGGATCTTCTCTACCCAGGAATCAAACCTGGGTCTCCTGCATTGCAGGCAGATTCTTTACCAACTAAGCTACAGTGGAAGCCATAGTTGGTCATAATGGTCTCTTATCGGGAGAAGACAGTGGCACCCCACGCCAGTACTCTTGACTGGAAAATCCCATGGACGGTGGAGCCTGGTGGGCTGCAGTCCATGGGGTCGCTAAGAATCGGACACGACTGAGCAACTTCACTTTCACTTTTCACTTTCGTGCACTGGAGAAAGAAATGGCAACCCACTCCAATGTTCTTGCTTGGAGAATCCCAGGGCCGGGGGAGCCTGGTCGGCTGCCGTCTATGGGGTTGCGCAGAGTTGGACACGGCTGAAGCGACTTAGCAGCAGCAGCAGCAGCAGCAGCAGAGTTAGTTCTCTAGTCATCTATGGTCTTGGAGTCAGTGTTCCCATTCAGAAGGCTCAGGGCTTGATCTCTGGTCAGGAACAAAGATTCCACAAGTCATTTGTTATGTGGCATTAACTGAGATTAAAACAAATATCCAAAAACGATAAACCAAAGATGAACCCCAGACAAATGGTAGTTACAAACTTGGGCAAATAATAATTAGTATAATAGAATATACACATATACATATACACCCATCAACGAAGTCAAAACCATCCAACAAAAATAAAGTACAATAGATTGACACAGTGAACAAAGGAAATAAAAAATTATATTTACCAGTTAACAAAGCTAACTAAAACACCATGTGTAAAATAAAACTAAAGAGAGGTGCCAAGTGGAGAATTAAGCAATGAAAACAAAACTAGCAAATATATTGAGAGGCAAAGAAAGAAAGAAAATAAAGTACAGATATGCAAAGTTAAATAGAAGTAGATAAAGAAGATTTATACACATTAAAGATTAACTGCAAGGAGAAAAGAACAGCAGGCATGCAAACAAAGGAATAGATGTAGAAAATATATAATAAGTTTACAAAAATTAAAAGGTAAAATTATAAAAAAGAGAAAAGAAATGAAAAAAAAAAAGGAAGAAAGGAAAAAAGAAGGAAAACTGCACAGAACCGCAAAAGCCCAACGTAGAGGCAGAGGTTTTTAACAACAATAAAAAGTATGACTGAATATACATGTATACATATCACCCATAAGGAAAATCAAATCAGTCCAACAAAAATATAGTGCAATAGACTGACCCAGCAAACAAAGGAAACCAAAAATTATATCTACCAGAACAAAGCTAACTAAAGCACAAACTGCAATACAAAACTAAAGCGAGGTACTAATTAAGGAATAAGGCAATGATAATAAAACTAACAAATATGTTGAGAAAAAGGAAAGAAGAAAGGATAGATACGCAAGGTTAAATAGAGGTAGATGAAGATGATTTATATGCATTAAAGATTAACTGCAAGGTGAAAAGAACAGTAGGAAAAAAGCAAACAAGGAAAAATATAGAAAAAAATGTAATGGGTTTAAAAAACTAAAATTATACAAAAAAGAGAAAAGAGGAAAGCTCTAGAACTGCAAAAGCCCAACAGTGATGCAGAACTTCATAACAACAGTAAAAATATGTGACTGAGGGAAAAAAAACAAACCTCAAAAACTTAATTAGATTTCATAGTGCCAATAGAATTGACAACTCCAACAGAGGGGGATCAAAGAAAGGAAAAAAAAATCCAAAAGAATTTATAGATCAAGTCAAAGCATAAGGATAATAAATGTTTTTCTTGAGTCACTGTTGTCAGAATCCTTTCCCTCACTGAGAGGTCACAGTCCATCTCACCTCCCTAGGATTCCCTCCAACACTGTGCTGATCTCTGCACCTGTTACAGGCAGCTCAGATTCTAATCTGGCCCTACTCCTCTGTGTTCTTGCCTCCAATGTCCTCAGGTATCAGAACTAGTGTGTTTTCTTTTGTGGGCGTTCTCAATGGCCTTTTATATATTCCATAGACACAGAGTCTGCGTAGTTGATCATGTGGACTTAATCTGCAGCTTGTCTTGAGTCACTGCTGTCAGAATCCTTTCCCTCACTGAGAGGTCACAGTCCATCTCACCTCCCTAGGATTCCCTCCAACACTGTGCTGATCTCTGGACCTGTTACAGGCAGCTCAGATTCTAATCTGGTCCTACTCCTCTGTGTTCTTGCCTCCAATGTCCTCAGGTATCAGAACTAGTGTGTTTTCTTTTGTGGGCGTTCTCAATGGCCTTTTATATATTCCATAGACACAGAGTCTGCGTAGTTGATCATGTGGACTTAATCTGCAGCTTGTATAGCTGGTGAGAAGGGTTTAGGTCTTCCTTAGTCACACTGCTCCTGGGTTTCAATTGTGGCTTTATTTCCACCGCTGCATGTGGGTCATCCACTGGGTTTACTCCTGAGGCTGCTCTGTGGTACTTGGGTTTGCCTCTGTGAGGGCCAGGTGTGGAGGTGGTGTAGCTGCTTGGGTCACAGGGGTTCTGGCAGCACCAGGTACTCAGGGGAGTTGGAGGCTTAGGGCAGCAGGACATGTAGTGTTCTAGGAGGGTATGTCAACCAGCATTGGCCAATATACTCTAGTATTCTTGCTTGAAGAACCCCCTTCCCTGACAGAGAAGCCTGGCAGGCCACAGTCTACTGGGTCACAAAGAGTCGGACACTACCGAATGACCCTCCATGCATAGACACAAGACCTTTTCTGCCTGTGCCAGCTTCTCTTGAATAGATATCTTTTGTACTTGGTCTTTCAGATGGAACCTTTAGATCTCAATAAAAGCTTTGTTAAGTCAGAGCCTTTTATTTTCAGTACAGGTTTGCTCTATGCTGAACTATGAGACCTCAAAAAAGTGTTTTATTCTTTCTTTTATATTAAATTCCTTACATCTCATGACTATAGAGGGAACACTAAATTGTGCATAGAACCTTATAAAAGAAAGCTCATGATGTCAAAGAGATGGCAGGTCACTTAAGATCAAATTGTCTTGGGCCCATCAGGTCAAAGTCAACTGTTACCTGAGGTGGTGGAGGAGGCAGAAGTTAAGGTCAGGGTATTTCAAATCATAATAGAAAGATGATTCAATAAAGGCAGTAGGTGTTTCTTAAGTATATATTGGGTGCCACTGACTTTTATAGGCACTTCAGATATATCAGTAAAAAGAAAAATAGAAAATAGATCACTGCTCTGGTAGGTTATATATTCAAGGAGACAGATAGTGTGTAAAAAACATAAATTAGTAAATTACAGAACATTAATATTTTAGAAATGGATGGTGTTGTGGAAGAAATAAAAAAGAAAAACTTCATTAACGGGGATATGGTGCAGCAATTCCAACTGTATATGTTGTGGATAATGAGTTAAGTCACATAAGATAGGCCTTCATTTGATAGAATAGATTTATTTAGCAATTCTTAACAATGAATGAATTTGTGGGACTTCCCTGGTGGTCTAGTGGTTAAGATTCCATGCTTCCAATGCAGGGGATAAGGGTTCCATCCTTGGTTGGGGTGTGGCCAAAAATAAAAACAAAAAAAGAATTTGTGAGGTTGCGGTGAAGTGAAAGTTGCTTAGTCATGTCCGACTCTTTGCGACCCCGTGCACTCTTTGGTACAGTCCATGGAATTCTCCAGGCCAGAATACTGGGGTGGGTAGCCATCCCTTCTCTAGGGGATCTTCCCAAAACAGGGATAGAACCCAGGTCTCCCACATTGCAGGCAAATTCTTTACCAGGTGAGCCACCAGGAAAGCCTGAGGTTGCAGTGGCTCCCTGATCACCAATACTCCCTGAACCCGACAAATCTGATGGAGTTGAACATTTGGAAAAATGTAAAAAGAAAACCGAAATTTAAAGTTTCTTTTAATGGAAAAAGAGCTGCTACAAAGAAGGAAATTTTGAAACCCACCAAACAAGCAATAACAATAAAAATAAATACCCAGGGAAGCTGAACATGGGTGATATGAGAGAATGAAGAGATGGGGACTGGGCTAAATTGAGCAGCCTAGACCTGGTTCTTTAACAGAGTTGAGTCAGGTGTCTCTTTTATGTGATTCTGGCTCCTACTGTAAAAAGTGCTTATGTTTTAATAAGAACTTTCTTTTCTCAAGACATCTACATAAACTGATGGATGCTGAACAATAACTTTCAACAAAAGGATTCCATTCTGTGCCTTTTTTCTCTTCTTTTGTGGATTTCTTTCTACCACTTACCGTGGGAATCAAACTTTATGTATTGACATGTGATCCATTGTCCTTTAGATTGTGAATGTCATTATCAACCAGGATTGAGTTCTAGACCATGTATCCACATGCTGTGTCTTTTTAAGAAATGAGTATTAGTGCAACAATTGCCAGGAATAGTGTTTTTATAAGAGACATTTTTAATAGCACATGTTCGTGTATAATGTGAACTTCTGCATGGACATCATGTAGGTTTTTTTTTAATAGTTTTATTGAAGTCTAAATTTGCATACAGTTATAGAATGAATTAACTCTATGCAAAATTAGACTTTAATGAAGCGATTAAAATTGTTTGCAGCATATCCATACAGTTATAGGTTGAATTAAAAGGCTTCCCTTGTGGCTCAGTGGTAAAGAATCCACCTGCCCAATGTAGGAGACATGGGTTCAGTCTTGGGTTGAGAAGATTCTGTGGAGAAGAAAATGACAACCCATTCCAGTTTATTGCCTGGGAAATCTCACAAAGAGAAGAGCTTGGCAGGCTATAGTCTATGCAGTCCCCAAAGAGTAGGACTTTACTAAGCAACTAAACAACGGCAACAATGATTGAATTGTGTCTCTCCAAAAGAAATGTTGAAGTCCCAATCCTGAGTTCCTCAGAATGTGACTTTAGTTGGCAATATGCTTGTTTCAGGTGGAATTAGTTAAAATGAGGGCACACTGTAGTGGTGAACCCCTTAATCCAATATGATTGCTATTCTTACAAGAAAAGACAGAGATACACAGGGAAAAGCTGGTCATGTGGCGAAGGAAGCAGAGTTGAAATATGAATCTACAAGGAAGTGTTGTAATGTTGTCAGCAAACACCAGAAGCTAGGAAGTGTCATGGAAGGATGATTTCTTAAAGGTTTCAGAGGAAACATGGCCCTGCTGACACCTTAATCCCAGACTTTAGCCCCAAAATTGTAAGACAATAAATGTCTGTTATTTGAAGCCAGTCAGTTTATGGTGGATGATATGGAAGAACCCAACAAACTTTCTTGATCAGCTCAATACTTTGTTATGGCAGCCACAGAAAACTAATATACATACTATAACCTTCAATTTTAAGTACAAAACTCAAGGATTCTTAGTAATTTGTAGGGTTGGGCAGGCATTACCACAATCCAGCTTTAGAACCCTTCCATCCCCACCTTTCTCTTGTTGGTTTGTAGCCTTTTCTTGTTCTTCTTTGCCCTGAGCCCCAGACAGCTGCTAATCTGTTTTCTGTCCCCATCGATTTGCCTTTTCTGAATATTTCATATAAATTAAATCATAAAAATAGTTATTTGCTTCTGGTTTATTTCAATTAGCATATTTTGGGGGTTCATCCTTGTGGTTCAGTTTTATTTTTTACATCAAGTTAAATTTTCCTCATAGGCTAGCTGTATGTAATGATAAAGGACTTAATATACAGTTTTGGCCAATAAGGAAGTGCTGGGGAAAAAAAAGTAAGTGCTGAAAGGAGACATGGATCATTTGTTTGACAGGACTTAACATGCTATTGATGAGTATCAAAGGAATGTTATTCCAGGCCTTTACGTAATTTATTGTTTCTCAAACTTGAATATGCATTAGAGATACTTTTAGGAAGGATTTGCATACATCATGCTGGGCCTCAGCCCTAGAGTTTCCAAGTCAGTAAACATGTGCTGTGACTTTAAAATCTACATCTCTAACAAGTTCACAGATGATGCTGCTGGTCTATGGAACATCCTTTGGGAATGACTGTTTTAACCAAAAGCCACATTTGGTAGTGTTAAGACTCTTATTTTTTGTCCACATCAATTCCTTCTTCTTCTTCTCAGTGTCTCATAATAAGTAGGAAGATTACTGTTTCTTGACCTAGACTGGCCTCTAGTCCAAGTACATCTTTGAAAGATGCATTTAAGTGTTGATAACTATCATCTATGCCTTCCGTGAAATATTTCATCTCATGAGAGCATTTGGCTTGCTGGATAAAATTTAAAAATCAATCAGCTTAATGTCATGTCTGTGCTGCGTGCCTCCTTGAGATCATAGTCACTTGCCCTATTTTAAGGAAGTCTCAGCTTCATAAAGCTGCTGAGAATTGCTAGCAATTTTTTTCTTTTCACTCAGTAAGTTAGACTGAACCCCAATTGCTTAAGTGCACACAGATTGGTCAGAGTCTTCATTGCATCAGTAATAAAGAACATTTTCTTGAAATCATTGACTCACTGTTATACTTAGCTTTGCCTGTAGGTGTTTTTAATCCCTTTTTCTCTCACGTGAGTGAAAGACCTGAATTGCACTGTCTCTTCTATTTAGTGTGCTGTATTCTCATGGCTGCTTCTGTGTATTTGTTTTTATATCAACAGTAAATACTTAAAATTATATTAATTTAAACATTTTTACAGGCAAAGCAGATCCAAGTTTTCTGAGGCCTAAATCTTATATAAAAGGAGAAGGAGAGTGTCCTTTTTTAATTAAGAGAATATACAATTATTTTATATTTTGTAAGAAAACATACAGTTCTTTATTACATGATGTTTAGGATGAATACAGTAATAATTAACACAGCAAAGAAAAATAAAAGATCACACAATCTGAAGGAATTACTTATATTTATTAACTGACACCCCCCCCTTTTTTTTGGTCTTTCCAATTTAGGGCTTTTTACGCTTTGATGGTATCTTCTTATGATATGGATTTTGTAATATTTTTTATTTAAAGAATAGAAAGTAAGTATTTTCTTTTATCTAGCATGATTGATTAAAATTTGTCCTTTATTATAATAGTTCGGAAAATTTTCTTTTAGCTTCAAATCTCATTATTGACAATGTAAGGCTAAGACTAAGTCCATTGATATACGATAAAACATGCAACTTCACCCAACCACATTGGCATTTGTTAATAGTGCTGCTAACCCATTTACATCTTACAAGCACAAATTCAGATAAATTTAATTTCATATAATTTTCATCAAGATAAGGCTTCCCTGGTGACTCAGTAGTAAATAATCCACCTGCCAATGCATGGAGCATGGATTCACTCCCTGGTCCAGGAAGATCCCACATGCCTCAGGACAACTAAACCTATAGCCTATTACTGAGCCAGAACCCTGGAGCCCATGAGCTGCAATTGCTGAAGTCTCTACTCCTGGAGCACGTGATTTGCAGGAGAAGCCAGCTCGGTGAGAAGCCCACACACCTAAGAAGTGTAGCCCCCACTCCCCACAACTAGAGAAAGCCCATGCATAGCAACAAAGAGCCAGCACAGTCCTAAGTTAAATGAATAAATAAATAAAGCATTAAACATTTTTTATCAAGAAAGTAAAGATGTATGGTGCATTTATCATTGCATACATTGCATTACTGAGAATATTCTAAATAGGTGAGAACTTTTTTGATTAGACCTCATTAAAAACAAATAGCTCAGATGGTAAAGAATCTGCCCACAATACAGGAGACAGAGTTTGAGCCCTGAGTTGGAAAGTTCCCCTGGTGAAGGGAATGGCTACCCACTTCAGTATTCTTGTCTGGAGAGTTCCATGAATGAAGAAGCTTAGTAGGCTACAGCCCATGGGGTCGCAAAGAGTCAGACGTGACTGAGTGACTAACAGTTTGACTTTTCTAAAACAAAAATATTTCACTTTATACTTTTATATTATATATTTATCTCATAATTAGAAAAATTTTCTGAAGATGAGAGAAAAAAAAAAAAACACAATAAGCCTCCATGCATTTGAATCGCATTTATCCCCTCTTCGCCTACCCTAAAACTTCTGTTGCTGGGCAGAGCAGAACATGTCTTTATGGTGGAATGATCTCTGACCTGGCATCTTTCATATGAGAAGTCAAGTGGGCTAGGAGTAATCTAAGATATTGTTACTATACTAGTAATAGCTTCACTTTATGCAGAAGTAATAGGAACTATAAAACAGATATTATTGAACACAAAGTAACGGAATTCCCAAGCCAGCTGTCTCTTGCTTACATTCCAAACATGTCCATAAACTCTGCAACATTACTGGACACAAAGGAAAGCATCCTGTTCTAACTGCAGATCAATAATCTCACTTATGGAAATTTTGCAAAAGCACAGTTATGTGATCATATTGAGGTAAAGGTGTAAGTACATCAACTTCATGGGAAATTTGTCTCTATTGTTGTGTGTGTGTATATATATAACTATATATATAATGTATATATAACTATATATGTATAGTTCAGGAATATGGTGGAGAACTTAAAAAACAAAAAGAAAGTTAAAGATTTTTTAGGTGGGATAAATAATATACTAAGCTACAGGAAGAAGGTTAATTCTTGTTTCTTTTATCAATTCCAGTGTTCTAACTAGAGCTGAAATTACAATCAGGGATACATGGCTTTGTGTGATTTATTTATTTATTTCTGGTCTGCTTTTTAGTATGATTGGGAAGGAATAGATGAGAAAAGAGACTTGATTAAGACCCTTGAAGCCTACTATTAAGTTTCATATGATTTTAAGAGGCAGTTGAAGATTCTTGAAGTCTTTTGTGTTAGTCAGCTCTGACTGCCGTAAAAAATACCATAGATCCAGTGGCGTAAGAAACAGAAATTTATTTTTTCTCAGTTCTGGAGACCTTTTGGGAGGATTCATTGTCTGGTCAGGGCTTTCTTCTGACTTGTATTTGACTGTCTTCTCTGAGTCCTCACATGGTGGAAAAAGAAAAATCTCTCTCTTGCTCTTCCTCACCATGAGAGGCCACGGTCCTATTGAATTTGGGACCTATTCTATCTACTTTTCTTAGATAATGACTTCCCAAAGGCCTCATCTCCAGCTACCATCACATTAGGGTTCAAGCTACAATGTGAACTTTGAGGTGACATATTCAGTTCATAGCAGTTTATGAGATGGGATATGTCATGATTAAAATGGTGACTTGAAAAGATAGTATCTATCTTTCTTAGTAAGAAGTTTAATATAAATTTTGGAATCCCAGGCAACTCTTTTCATGAGATTGCAGAAATTCAGTCACATCTTCAGGCTCCAATTCTAATTTTAATTCTTTTGGTGTTTCTGCCACATCTACAATTACTTACACTGGAGTCTTGAACTCCTCAAAGTCATGCATGAAGATTGGATTCAACTTCTTTCAAAGTCCTTTTACTGTTCATATTTTGACCTCTTCCCAGGAACTACATGTGGCTTCCCTGGTAGCTCAGACAGTAAAGCGTCTGCCTACAATGCGGGAGACCCGAGTTCGACCCCTGGGTTGGAAAGATCCCCTGGAGAAGGTAATGGCAACCCACTCCAGTATTCTTGCCTGGAAAATCCCATAGACTGAGGAAGCCTGGTAGGCTACAGTCCATGGGCTCACAGAGTCAGACACGACTGAGCAACTTCACTTTCACTTTCATTTTCAGGAACTACAAATATTCTTAATGGCATCAAGAATGATGAATCCTTTCCAGAAGGTATTCGATTAACTTTGCCCAGATCTATCAGAAAAATCACCATCTATGACAGCTATAGTCTTAGGAAGTGTATTTCTTAAATAATAAGACTTGAAATTAGAAATTATCACTTGATCTATGGGATGTAGAATGGATGTTTTATTAGCATGTGTGAAAGCAAAATTAATTTCATTTTACTTTACATCAGAGCTCTTGGGTGAGCAAGTGCATTTTCAGTGACTAGCAATATTTTTAAAGAAATTTTTTTGTCCGAGCGTTAGGTCTCATTATTGGTTGGGCTTAAAATATTCAGTAGACCATGTTGTAAACAGATTGCTGTCATGGCTTTCTTATTCCATTTATGGAGCATAAATAGAGTAGCTACTGCTGCTGCTGCTAAGTTGCTTCAGTCGTGTCCGACTCTGTGCGACCCCATAGACGGCAGCCTACCAGGCTCCTCCATCCCTGGGATTGTCCAAGCAAGAACACTGGAGTGGACTGATATTTCCTTCTCCAATGCATTAAAGTGAAAAGTGAAAGGGCGGTCACTCAGTCATGTTCGACTCTTTGCGACCCCATGGACTGCAGCCTACCAGGCTGCTCCGTCCATGAGATTTTCCAGGCAAGAGTACTGGAGTAGGGTGCCATTGCCTTCTCCTCAAATAGAGTAGATGTAGTCTAATTTTTTTTTAACTTGTAAAATTGTTTTTAAAATTTGCATCTATTTATTTTTGGTTTTGACTGTCCTGGATGTTCACTGCTGCATGATTTGCATCTATTTATCTTTATTTTTGGCTGTCCTGGGTGTTCACTGCTGCATGATTTGCATCTATTTATCTTCATTTTTGGCTGTCCTGAGTGTTTACTGCTGCACGGGCTTTTCTCTAGTTCTGGAGATAAGGGGCGACTCTCTAGCTGTGGTATGTGTGCTTCTCATCATGGTGGCCTCTCTTGTTGGTGGGCACAGACTCTAGGGTGCAAGGACTTCAGTAGTTGCAGCATGTGGTGAATTCAGTAGTTGCAGCTCCTGGACTCTAGACCATAGGCTCAGTAGTTGTGATGCACAGACTTAGTTGCTCCTTGGCATGTGGGATCTTCCTGGACCAGGGATCAAACCTCTGTCTCCTGCATTGGCTGTGCATTTCTTGCCACTGAGCCACCAGGGAAGCCCAATATAGCATAATTCTTGAAGACTCTAGAATTTTCAAAATGGTAAATAAGCACTGGTTTCAACTTAAAATCTCCACTTCAGTAACCCCTAACAAGAGAGTCAGTCTGTCCTTTGAAACTTTGAAGCCAGGCATTGACTTTTCCTCTCTAGCTATGAGAGTCCTTGATGGCATCTTCTTCCAAAAGAAGGCTTTTTGCATCTACATGGAAACTTTGTTGTTTAGCATACCTACGTTCCTGCATTATCTTACTACATCTTCTGGGTGATTTGCAGTAGCTTCTCCATCAGCACTTGCTGCTTTACCTTGTACTGTAATGTTATAGAGATGTCTTCTTTCCTTAAACTTCGTGAACCGACCTCTGCTAGCGTCCAGCTTTTCTTCTGCAGCTTGCTCACCTCTCTTGGCCTTCAGAGAATGGGAGAGAGTTAGGGCCTTGCTCTGGACTAGGCTTGGCTTACAGGAATTCTGTTGCTGCTCTGATCTTCTGTCCAGACCACTAAATCTTTTTCTATATCCGCAATAAAGCTGTGTGCGTTCTTATCATTCTTATGTTCACTGAACCAGTACTTTTAATTTCCTTCAAGAACTTTTCCTTTGCATTCACAGTTCTGTTTGTCACAAGAGGCCTCGCTTGGGGCCTATATTGGCTTTCACATGCCTTTCTCACTAAACTTAATCATTTCTATCTTTTAACTTAAAAGTTAGAGACAGGGGACTCTTTCACTTAAATGCTTATAGGTCATTTAGGGTTATTAATTGGCTTCACTTCAGTATCTTGGTATCTTCAGGGAATAGAGAGGCCTGAGTGGAGGGAGAAAGAGAAGGGGATGGCTGGTTGATGGGACACTCAGAAATACACAGTATTTATCAGTTAAGTTTGTCATCTACTATGGTTGCAATCTGTGGCACCCTCCAAAATTATAATATTTTCATCAAAGATCACTGACTGCAGACCACTAAGACAAAGATAATAATGATGAAAAAGTTTTAAATATTGGGGAAATTACCAAAATGTGTCACAGAGACAAGAAGTGAGTAAATGCTTTTCAAAGAATGGTACTGATAGACTTCCTTTCTGGATGCAAGATTGCCACAAACCTTTAATTTGTAAGAAAACATATCAGTGAAGCACAGTAAAATGAGTTATATGTATAATTAAATATAAGTCATATTTTTGTTCCTACTTATAGCCACATCAGAGTGGCCTTAAAGTTGCAACGATAATCTGAATTTAAATAGAAATTATTCTGCTGCTGCTGCTGCTGCTGCTAAGTCACCTCAGTTGTTTCTGACTCTGTGACCCCAGAGATGGAAGCCCACAAGGCTCCCCTATCCCTGAGATTCTCCAGGCAAGAGTACTGGAGTGGGTTGCCATTGCCTTCTCCGAGAAATTATTCTAGCCAGCATCAAAGGCATAGCATGCAAATATAATTTTTAGAAAGGGTATTGTTCTGAATATATAATGTACTATATAATCAAACACAATGTATCTTAGATTTTGTATCACTTATAGAAGTAAGAGGGGCTTCCCAGGTGGCGCCAGTGGTAAAGAACCCTCCTACTAATGGAGGAGATATAAGACATGGATTCAGTGCTTGGGTAGAGAAGATACCCTGGAAGAGGGCACGACAACTTATTCCAATATTCTTGCCTGGAGAATCCCATGGATCAAGGAGCCTGGCGGGCTACATTCCATGGGGTTGCAAAGAGTCAGATGTGACTGAAGCGACTTAGTATATATATCCATACATAGCAGTAAAATAATTTGTCACATTAACAGTTTTGAGGTTGTTGAATAAGAAAAAATAGCAATTTTGAACCATTGCAATCGCTTTTTAAACATTTGATTTCTCAAAGACATATTTTGCAAGATACTGAAGGTGAACGGATGTAGTAGTGAGACTGATTCCCAAGTCCATGCACTGAGTCTTGCTTCATTGTTGGTGTCGTTCAGTCACTCAGTCATGTCCGATTCTTTGTGACTGCATGGACTCCAGCACACCAGGCTTCCCTGTCTGTCATTATCTCCCGGAGTTTGCTCAGACTCATGTCCATGGAGTTGGTGATGCCATCCAACCATCTCATCCTCTGTTGTGCCCTTCTCTTCCTGCCTTACATCTTTCCCAGCATCAGGGTCTTTTCCAATGAGTTGACTCTTCCCATCGGGTGGCCAAAGTATTGGAGTTTCAGCTTTAACATCAGTCTTTCCAATGAATAATCAGGGTTGATTTCCTTTAGGATTGACTGGGTTGATCTCCTGGCAGTGCAAGGGATTCTCAAGAGTCTTCTCCAACATCAGAGTTTGAAAGGATCAGTTTCTTCAGCATCAGTCTTGCTTCAGTTCTTCAAATCAATTCTTTGAAAGCTTCAGTCATGCTTTATATTGATGTTAATATTCAGGATCTGTGATTCACAAAAGCAGAGTGTTCGATATCAGGACATACCAGAATCCTCCATCCCCCTGGACACTTTTCTCTCCTCCTATTGCTAGTGCTGTACCTCTCAACTGTTCAATACACTGAGATCATAAAAGCATTCCTTCTGTAAATTTCATTTAGAAAGCAGCAATGTCAGAATTAGAATTAGCTCCACAAATAATCTTAGTGACAAAAGCAACTTAATGCCTAACATAAAATAAAATGACAATGGTAAGACAGAAATAAAGAAAATAGTCCTATTAAAAATAGCTGGCAGGGGAGAGCCACAGTAACTGTCCCTAACCTATGGGAATAGGTATATCAGTTTATCAGGAGAGTTATGATGTTGATAGTATATGAATCCTCAGTTCAGTCACTCGGTCATGTCCAAATCTTGGTAACCCCATGGACTGCAGCACGCCAGGCCCCACTGTCCATCACCAACTCCCTCAGCTTTCTCAAACTCATGTCCATTGTGTCGGTTATGCCATCCAGCTATTTCACCTTCTGTCATCACCTTCTCCTCCTGCATTCAATCTTTCTCAGCATCAGGGGCCTTTTTCAATATCAGCTCTTTGCATTAGGTGGCCAAGGTATTGTTGCTTCAGCTTAAGCATCAGTCCTTCCAATGCAGATTCAGGATGATTTCCTTTAGGACTGACTGGTTTGATTGCCTTGCAGTCCAAGGGACTCACAAGAGTCTTCTCCAACATGGAACTGACTTAATAGAAATGACCCTTTTTAACAGTGTTTCTTATAGTAAAAGTAAAGTTGCTCAGTCATGTCCGACTGTTTGTGGGCCCATGGGTGGTAACCTGCCAGGCCCCTCCATCCATCAGATTTTCCATGCAAGAATACTGGAGTGGTTTACCATTTCCTTCTCCAGGGGATCTTCCCAACCCAGGGATCGAACCCGGGTCTGCCACACTGCAGACAGATTCTTTACCATCTGAGCCACCAGGAAACTACCACCCCAGTGGGTGTCTTAAGATATCAGTGAAGTGCCTCCCTAATTAAGAATGGTTAAGTGGTTAAGAATCTGCTTGCCAATTCAGGGGACACTGGTTCGATCCCTGGTCTGTGAAGATCCCACATGCCACGAGGCAAGGAAACCCCTGGGCCACAGCTACTACAGCCACACTCTAGAGCTTGCAAGCCTCACCTACGGAGCCCACATGCCACAGCTGTTGAAGCCTCCATGCCTTAGAGCCCATGCTCCACAGTGAGAAGCCACTGCAATGAGAAGCCCACGTACCACCCCTAGAGAGTAGCACCTGCTGTCCGCAAGTAGGGAAAAGCCTGTGTACAGCAGTGAAAATCCACCGTAGCCAAAAATAGCCCCATAAATTTAAGAAAGACTTTAAGATATCAGTGGAAGCATAGTGCCTCATATATATTGAGATTAAAGCAGGTTTTTTTCTGGGTGTCAATGTGTGTACAGCTTTCTGATTATCAGCTAATGAAGAGTCAATTATTGGAGCCATACCTTCGAGGGACTTTCATTTTTTATTTGAGTTTCAAATAACCGAATATAAGTGAAAATCTTTTTCTGATAATGAAATGCAAATATTAATCACCATTATTTTTCTCAATATACTATTTGTATAGACTGTCTAATTGTTAACTGAGTTTATAAGACAGAGCAGTCATTTGATGCTATAGATTAAAAATTAGAAAACAAACTGTGGGCCCTGCAGCAATGTGTTTCAAATGTTTAGAGTTTAAGGGGTCAACAGAATTCAATTTCAGTATTTGGAAACTGACATTGTGCTGATTCGTTAAATTGTGTCTGAGTTTTTGTGACCCCGTGGACTGTAGCCTGCCATGCTCCTCTGTCCATGGAATTTTCCAGACAAAAATTCTGGAGTGGGTTGCCATTTCCTTTTCCATGGGTTTCAGCATAGGGCTGCCCATTTTTAAAATTTTGTGGAGAGAAATAAGTTTTTAAAGAGGCTACTGAATTCATTATCAACTCCACTGGATGGGAAGGACATCATTTCAGACCTAAGAATAGACAAAAGGACAATATTTAGCTTGATCGAATACTCATTTGTTTGTCTTTATTTTTCTCAATTTTCCTGAGGCAGCCAGGGATTGTTTTCAGGAGCTGATAGTACTGGTGTTTGGGAACCTCTGCATTGGATCAGCTCTTCCAAGGTCAGATTTAACTCAGAGCAGAGCTCTTGTGTTCTTCAGGTGGGTGGGGGCTGGGACAGGCCACTGTCCCAGGAACAATGCAAACCAGATCTGTCAAACAGGAAAGGTAGCCAGCCCTCAGCCCACCTTCTCATAGAGGAGGCTTCTCTTCTCTGGCTGTATCTAGATAGTCTGGTGTCTTTTTTCAAACCCAGAGCTCTACACCAGAAAACCTGATGAAACTATAGGCCTCTTTTAATGTAACATGAGTCTGTAAAAGATTCACACCTTAACGATTGCTTAACTTTATTGAAAAGCTATTGGTTACCAGTGAGGAGAAGGACGGAGAAGGCGATGGCACCCCACTCCAGTACTCTTGCCTGGAAAATCCCATGGACGGAGGAGCCTGGTGGGCTGCAGTCCATGGGGTCACGAAGAGTCGGACACGACTGAGCGACTTCACTTTCACTTTTCACTTTCCTATTGGAGAAGGAAATGGCAACCCACTCCAGTGTTCTTGCCTGGAGAATCCCAGGGACAGGGGAGCCTGGTGGACTGCCTTCTCTAGGGTCACGCAGAGTCGGACACACGACTGAAGCAGCTTAGCAGCAGCAACAGCAGCAGAGAAGAAGGAAGAGGGCAGGACAAGATCAATTCAGTTCAGTCAGTCTTGTCTAACTCTTTGCAACCCCATAGACTGCGGCACGCCAGGCTTCCCTATCCATCATCTACTCCCGGAGCTTGCTCAGACTCACGTCCATAGAGTCAGTGATGCCATCCAACCATCTCATCCTCTGTCATCCATTTTTTGTCCTGCCTTCGATCTTTCCCGGCATCAGGGTCATAGGGGTAGAGGACTGAGATGTGCACACTGTATGTATAAAGTGAGTGAGTTGTACGGATATGTTCTACAGCACAGGGAATATGCCCAACAATTTATAGTAACTATACACGGCGTATAATCTTTAAAAACTGTGAATCACCATGCTGTATTTCTGTAGCTTATATAATATTGTAAATTAGCTATACCTCAATCAGTCCATCAACCAATGTTAGGATACCCCAGATAATTAAATGAGAAAAATACCTTGACAAAATTTTTTGGAAGTGTCCGACTGATATCTACCTCCAAATAAAGATTTTTGTTCCTGATATTCAGCTGATTTTTAGGACACACAGGTATTAATTCCTAAATAACAAACAGACACTACTAACTTTAAGCAGTAAATTAAATTATCTAATATCATCTCTTCTACCCTCTGAGACTCAGTCTCCTCTATCTGTTCCCTTCTTGCAGGTTCTGAATGTGTTTTAAAGGAAAAGACATTTATGAGTGTGAGTGCGTGTGAAATAAACCTGCCTGCCTAAGGAAGAGTACCTCCTTTCAATACAATGAATGTTCTTACTGTAGTTAGAAGCTAAATGTCTAGAGGCTAAAATAAAATACTAGCCTAGTACCCTCTTACATAGCAACCCCCATAGTGAGCAGGTGAGAACTGATACGCATTTCTGACATTCCAAAACCTTGGTCACCATATTGCGGTCTCCCAACCTGAGGGAAGAGAAAAAAGCCTGTGAGAACTTTCCAGACCGTTGTAAGGTAAAAGACAGGAGAGTGCGTTAAGCTGCAAAGAATTCTGGGAAATCAGTTTTGTGCTGAGTGGGCTGTTGGCTGGCTGAAACTCAGTAGTTCTATCTTGAAAGGGGAGAGTGAATAATAGTGTTAGTTGCTCAGGTGTGCCCAACTCTTTGTGACCCCATGGACTGCAGCCCACCAGGCTCCTCTGTCCATGAGATTTTCCAGGCAAGGATACTGGAGTGGGTTGTCATTTCCTTCTCTAGGGAATCTTCCCAACCCAGGGATTGAACCCTGGTCTCCTCCACTGCAGACAGATACTTTACCCACTGAGCTACAAGGGAAGCCCCCGAAAATGAATATTGATGCACAACTAATAGTCAGTTACCTTCCTTTTCAAGATTCAAGTGTTTGTTACCATTGACTATTTAAGTTGACAATGACTTTAAAGAACAAAGATGAAAAGGTGAGCGAAGGTGGCAGTGTTTTTTAAGGGGAAATGAGAAGTACATTTTTTTAATGCTTTGATTTTAAATTGGAAGTGACATGACTTACTAAAGCAGCTGTTCTCAGCATCTTCTCCAGGGGCTTTGGGAGGTTCCAGACCATTATCAGGGGTTCTTTAAGATCAAAGCTATTTTCATATTAATTCTAAGACATCCTTTGCTCTTGTTTCCTTCTTTTTCTCTCACAAGAATGCAGTGGAGAGTTCCAAAGGGTATGCTTAAAATCTTTGTTCTGAAGGATAATGGAATGCATGCTTGTGTATTTATCTGTTTAAACACTTCTCAGTTGTAATTTCTAATACATAAAAAAATTCTTTCTGGGGTCCCTGATAATTTTTGAGACTATAAAGAGGTCCTGTGACCAAAATGTTTGAAAATTGCTGTTCTGAAGTATAATGCATTTTATCTTCAGACTTAAAAATGCAACCTCATTTTTAACAGGTCATTTGATTAAAGAAATGAAAAGAAATGTCATGAAAGTATGTTTTATCTCAGAGGTTGCCACCTTGACTCTGGAAGAATATGTTCATGCTGCTAGGAAAACTTTTTGATTGTTTTTGCTTCTATAGGATGTCAGTTTTCAGCTGCACTACGTTAGTATTTTTAGGGGCACTCAAAATCAAACCATGAACAGAAAATGACAATTGCTTTTCAACCACATTCTACTTAAGAAAAAAATCTCCTTTTATCAGTAAAGGTAAAGGTTTATAGAGAAGCTTAAGATATTATTGTTCACCAACTCTATCTGGTATGTGTTGTGGGGGGAAAAAAACTTTGATATTGTATAACGACAGTTAACTTCAGAATTTTCAAGATTTGTTCAGTCTGCCAAAAAGAAGCCATTCAGCTAGATAAAAAGAGGTAGTCCTTTCATTTTGACCTTGCATTTCAGTGCATCAGCAGTGTTTTAAATGCTGAAATTACATTGCTAAGTGCTATCTGAAATGTTTGAGAATTGTTCGCCCTCTTGAAACTGCATTATAAAGGAAATTTTGACTTTGGCTTTGATATTCCTGGTATTTTTGCAACTTACCACTTTTGCTTTCCTTCAATAATTTCTCCTAAGGAGAATGATGAAACCATTGATTAAGAAACATAGATGTGCCCATTACTTTCAGTGACTTTAGAGGGAACACTTACAAGTTATTTTTTATTTCTCCAAATCAGGGAAAGAAATTAGAACAGTCCCTGAGGATCAGTGAAGTGTGAATGTCAACCAGTGCTGTTCATTTTAAAATGAAGAGATGAGTAACAGCTTATTATTTGTTCTAGGGGGAAAAACAAACAAACAAACAAAACTATCTTTGTCTTGTCGCTGTACCAGATTCTTAGAGCATGAACATATAGAATGGATGTTTCTGTCTTTGATTTTCCTTATTTCTTCCTCTGTTTCATCTAATTACAATAATTGCCACACTGTAGAAACAAGAACATTTTTAATTTCCCAGGATCTTACCACTTTAGATGAATTCTACAGTTTACATGTTACACTGAATTTTCTATACTATGGTGTTCACAGCTTCTTTTCATTCATATGCCAGTAATGAGTATTGGGGATTCTCTGAAATAGACCTTTTGTTAATGTATACATTTTATGGTGAAATTTGGGGGCTTTGGATACCTGAGGTTATTTAATAAGGTTTTCATAATAGAACCTGTAGATGACATGAGTCACTGGAAATAGTTTCAGACTTGGTCTGTGAATCTGGCTCATGGCCTAGATTCCTAATAGGAAGATGAGTAAACTTGGATAAGTGGCCAAACCTGCTTGGGCCTCATTTTCTCATCCTTGACTTATTAAATGCAGAACTTGGGGCAAATTATCTTCTGTGATCTCAGTTCCATGATTTATGAAATGGGAAATATCACAATTCTTACATCACAGAGCTATTGGCAGGATTATGAGAGTTAATATACGTAAATGTATGCCTAGAACAATTTCTAGCATATAAGTTGTATCAACGGGTTACACAATATTATTATTACCTTTATAGAGAATGGCTTGGATGGTGAAGAATCTGCTTGCAATGCTGGAGACCCGGGTTTGATCCCTGGATAGGGACGATCCCCTGGGGAAGGGAATGGCCAACCGCTCTCATATTCTTTCCTGGAGAATTCCATGGACAGAGCAGCCTGGAGGAGTCCATGGGGTCACAAAGAGTTGGATACCACTGAGCGAGTAACACACACACACAGAGTGAGAAGATTATCTTGATAAGATCTGAGATTGCTTCCAGCTCTAACTTTTAATTAATAGAATGACTAAAAAGATAAACTCACAGTTCCATATTTTTGTGGAAGATCACATCATCTGTGCTGTTGGCCCTAAAATACTTGGAGTAGTTCCTCTAACTGCTTGTCCTCAGCGCGCTCAGTTGTCCCAGACTTGCCCTGTGCTCAGGGCCTACCTTTCCCCCGCCTTGAAAGGAATCTGCGAATTCCAGACAAGCACTTCTGCTTCAGTCTTACATGCCATGCATGTGTCCTTAGTCATGTTTGACCAACTCTTTGCCAGCCTTAGGACTCTAGCCTGCCAGGCTCCTCTGTCCATGGGGTTTTCCAGGCAAGCATACTGGAGCAAGTTGCCGTTTCCTTCTCCAGGGGATCTTCCAGACCCAGGGATCAAAGCCACTTCTCCCCTGTCTCCTGCATTGTAGGCAGATTCTTTACTGGCTGAGTCATTGAGGAAGTCCTCAGTCTTACATAACAAGAAGCTAATTAATTTTTTTTAACCAACACAAACCACCCTGAAGAGAGAATTTAATTTTCCATCTCCATGTGAATAAAAAAATAATAATAACCTGCTAGCAATTTTTTCAAACAAAGAGTAGCTATTGAGATTCTGTGTGTGTGTGTAGTTATTTAGATTTCTTGAACATGTTTCATTCAAAATGTTGCCCACAATGATTTGCATTCACCCACTGGCTTTGACTCCAGTCATGGGTTTCTGAAGGTTTTTTTTTCCTTTTTTTTTTATTTTCGGTATAGCCACAGGGCTTTCCAGGTGGTGATAGTGGTAAAGAATCTGCCTGCCAGTGTTGGAGATGCCAGAGACATGGGTTCGATCGCTGGGGCAAGAAGATCCCCTGGAGTAGGAAGTGGCAACCTTCTCTAGTATTCTTGCCTGGAAAATGAGGAGCCTGGTGGGTTATGCAGTCCATGGGGTCTCATAGAGTCAGACACAATTGACACCTGTATTCAGAAGCCCACTCTGTGTGTTTCAGAGGAATCAAGCAGGGAAATAGTGAGGTCTGGCAGAGCAAACATGAGATCTTATGCCTCGGGAAAACATTAACGTGATATATTTCCCTTATGAAATAAAGACCCTTAAAACAGCAACTTTGGCCAAGCGTTTTTCCACCTTGTTAAATTTTTATATTGAAACAAATTGAAATTTACATTAAAAGGTAAAGAAATAGTACAGAGTTTCTATAACCCTTTACCCTAACTCCTCAACGGTTAACATTTAATTACATTTCCTTTTTTCTGAACATTTTGAGAATAAAGTGCAGACATGATGACCATTATCTTTTAGTTTCTCCCTAATATTTTATTAACAACAGTTTCAAACATACAGAAAATTCTGAAGAATTTCACAGTGAAAACCGTGAAACTTACTAACTAAATTCTTCTGAGCCACAGGGGAGGCCCTTATTTCTCACTTACTCCATTACAGATCTCTTGTCCATTTATATATCCTTCCATTCACCCACACATTGATTTTTTAACAGCTTCATTGTTGTATCATTTGTTGTTGCTGTTCAGTCTCTAAGTCATGTCCATGCGACCCAGTGGACTGTAGCCTTGCTAGCCTGCTCTGTCCATGGGATTTTCTAGGCAAGAATACTGCAGTGGGTTGCCATTTCCTTCCAGGGGATCTTTCCCACGCAGGGGTTGAACCTGTGTCTCCTGCACTGGCAGGCAGATTCTTTACCACTCAGCCACCAGGGAAGCATGTTGTATAATTAACAACCCATAAAATTTATCTATCCAATAATTTTAATCCATGTTCATATCATAGAAAGTCATAGTGTGGTTTGGAAAATCCTAACAAAGCAGCCCTTTTCTGGGTATTAGCTACTCTCATCTTATAAGGAGGCTGATCTCAGAGAGGGTCTCTAGCCTGTAACCTGCTTCTCTCTGGAGTCCCAGAAAATCACATTACCGCTTCTGAATCTTTGAAGATTCAGTTTTTGGAAATATGGAGTGAGGCCATTAGACCCTTGGATGAGTAAGTTTCTTGTGGCTTTAAGATGTTGAAATTCTAAGCTATAGGGTATAGGATCCCCATTCCTTACTCCTCTGCACAGAACACTACGTTATACCTTTTGTTTGCTTTTCTCAGAATCAATCCTGATGACATCATGTGGAGCAGGTTAGCCTGAACATTTAAGGGGATAAAACACTTACGCCTTAAGGACTCTTTGGGAGCGAATCATTTATCCATCGCATTTGCAGAATTCTTCTGTGAAATGGAATCTTGCTGTTACTAATGCGGAAGCCTGCTGTTAAATGCTCAGACTGTACATATTAGCCAGCTGGTGGCTGAATTCCGACTATTGAGCTGCCTAGAATTGGAATAATTAATTTTCCTGCAGAAAGTGCATTGTGTTGTAGCTTTTTGGGTTTGTGACTGTAATCTGTAATCACCAGGGAATTTATTTAGATTTGCAATTATACTAGAGTTAGTAATTTATAGTAAAGAGATGGGAGTTTGCTAAACAGAAGGCAGAGAGCTGTGAGTTTTTCATTAATAGTTTTGGGAGCCTTGTATAATAATACCCAAACTGTTAGTGAAGAACTATTAGCTAAATAGTCGGTTCGTGTTCGTCTTATCTGGTGAAAGCAGAACTTAATGTGTTTACCTCAGGAGTTTTCTCATTTATTTAAAATGTGGCTTTCTTTTACATGA
>SJYC01144257.1:0-39544 GCA_006408675.1 Madoqua kirkii | reverse complement strand
GAGCTGGACCATCACCCTTCCCCACCACACACATACCCACCATCTGAGCATCATTGTCTAAAGCTCATCTTCTGCGCAGCATTTAAGAAGCATTACTCACAGCAAGAGGCCATGGATAGGAGTGTGTCCCACATGAGAATGGTTTACAGGAGAAAAGTTGAAGAATTATTTAATTAAAATGGAAAAATGATGATCATTTCTTAAGCATATGTACCTGTATATTCCAGATAAGAGTTTGGAATGCATTTTTTTCTATCATGTATTTAGGCTTGAGCAGAGAATCTAGCCTTTAGTGGGTATTCGGTAAATTTTTATTAACTAAAAGAGTGATGCAGAAAGAGTGAGAGTTAGAGAAGATGTAAATATACACATATTAAAAATAATCTTAACTATGATTATCCTTTCCTTGATAGATGAGAAAATTGAGGTTAGTGAAAGATTAAATATCTTGTCACGAGTTATGAATTTGAGCAGAGAATCTAGCCTTTAGTGGGTATTCGGTAAATTTTTATTAACTAAAAGAGTGATGCAGAAAGAGTGAGAGTTAGAGAAGATGTAAATATACACATATTAAAAATAATCTTAACTATGATTATCCTTTCCTTGATAGATGAGAAAATTGAGGTTAGTGAAAGATTAAATATCTTGTCACGAGTTATGAAGGAAAAATGACAGGGTCCAGCCCCAGTGGATCCAGGTAATTTGAAGCGGGGACGGAGTCGGCATCCTAGGAAAGAACTTATTTAATTACAGATATAAAGAGAGATTAGAAAAGGATAGTATAGTAGGAAATATTAGTGGAGAAAAGGGGCTAAAAAACTTGGTTTACGTGGAAAACCAATAAAAGTCCAAAGACAAGGAATTTGCCCATCTACATAGGCCACCAGCACCCACTTGAATAGCAGAGGGTGCCCCGCCTTGGGCGAGCCTCCATCTCCAGATGGGAATTCAGCCAGAAAAGAAGAAAGTGAGAAAAGACCACATGGGGGAAACCAGTCTTCCCAGGAACTGGTCTGTTTTCTTTATTTTCCAGGTTAGCTTATATACTTTTTGTTATACATAGAGATAGAATACAAAGTCATGCGGAGTCAGCAGACCTGACTTTTATCAAAATCAAGTGCTTCATATAAATGTATACAAAAGTCTTAGGGGCTTTACATCATCTTCTAGCCATGAGGCCTGCTGACATTTAATGGCCCTTTCTTTCTGATAATGGTCAGTCAACCAGAAAACTTATTCTTCCAGGGGTGAATTCTCTTAAACCAGGTGCTGCTCCCCAAAGGCACCAGATAAAGTTGCATTCCTATAGGGTGAAGGTGTAGTGGGCTACAATTAAGAAAGGAATTTACTTAGCCTAAGGTTTAACATGATTAATCTTAAAAGTTAATACTTATTTCTCCTATATGCTAGTTGTATTCATTAATGTATATAAGGGCAGGGGGTATGGAGACTTAGCAGCAAATATTGGCCCAACAAATGAAAAACCCTTCACCAATATAATTCCTAATCAACCCATTATACTATACTACTAATTTCCTAACTTCTCAAAAGAATCTGTATTTAGAAAGTTTAAAGCATCTCATGCCTCTCATGGTTGGGAGTCTGTGAACAATCACATGTGGCTGGATGAACCTGTCAGGCAGGCTAGAGAACTTTCAGAGGAGTTTGTAAATTGAAATACTGTTATCATGGCCAGGAATTTTTATTAACTGGAGCTGTAGAGAGGTGGTGGGGGACAGCCCTCCAGAAAGTCAGAGGTGTAAGTGAAAGCATAAAGCAGTAAAGTAGGCAGACTCTGGTTTGGGGGGTAGATGCTAGAGAACAGGGGGTCTCCTGAGGCTCGATCCCACCTTTGTGTATGCTGAGCCTCCTTCCTCATGACCTTTGCCACAGGCAGAGTTCCTCACACTGGCTCCCAGCAGAAAAATATGATAATGCATGTCTACTTTACTTTTCGGCTTCCTATATGTAATTATAGATAAATATATATCTATGTATATTATAATTAGAGAGATAGATATAGGTATCTTTGGACAGTGTCTGACATGAATATGTGCCCAATAAATAGTATCTGTTATTAGTTAATACCATTATATCATAGGACATCAGCTTCCAGCTTGTACTCATAAGGCCATCGTATAAATACTATGTCTTGTTCTGGGCAATTTGTTTTAAGAATAATATCCATAAAATAGAATGTGATTTGCTTGGGTAATATGTTGGTATCCACTTCCTGTCATACCATGTGCAAGTCATATAGCCCTTTGTTGAAGATGTTCCATGAATGATTTGAAGGAAGACCCTTGGCCACTAAGATTTCAAGGTTGCTCAGGTGGGAAATAGATTAAACTCAGTGTTTGATAATCAGGCAGTGCAGTTATGATGAAAGATAACATGTCTGTATAATTATGAATTAGTGTTTAACTTATAAAAGTGTTCCTCATTGGACAATAAATTATATGGCTACCCCATATCTAGATTAAATTAGTAGTAATGCAGAAGAGGCACATTTAAATTAACCATGGGACAAATGTTTAAGTATTTGAGGTCTTGAATGATGAAATAGGTTTCCTTTTGAAATTATGAGTTGATGTTACTGGAAATATTCAATTTGATTCAGGACAATGACTCAATGTAAAGGATGATTCATTTATTGGATTGGAAGCTAGATTAGCTGCACATTGTTACATCAGTTACATATAATCTAATATAGAACAGTCTGTAAATAGCTTCTTTTGATCAACCTGCTACTTTTCTTGTTAAAAAAAAAACAAAATAAAAATTAACTCAGAACTTACAATCCTATTTAAGTCAACTATAAATGCTTTAAATAAATCCAAATGATTTATTTACAAATAAATTAAGCTCCAGCAGAGCCTGAACACACTGGAGATTTGGAGTCTGGCGCTTGGGGGGCCCAGGCTGGCTGCCCGAGGGCAGCTGGGCTTTCCAGCAGGAGGTCTTCCTTCGTCTGTTCGTCTCTGCTGGGCAGAGGGGACGCTGGGTTCAGAGGCCCCAGCTGTGGCTCGGTCCCCGGGTCGTCCTGGGGCGGGTGGGCAGGCTGGCACTGTAGCTGTCTCTTATACACATCTCAGAGCCTGAACACACTGGAGATTTGTACTAATATTTTGACATGGCTTTTATTTTTCACAGCTCGAGTAAAAATAGAATACATGTATTTTTTGAAACAGGTAATCTAATATTTTCTACTTCACTTCCTTTTCATCTTCCAATATTTTCAGGGGGGAAACTTATGATATGTTTACTATACCTCCTCAGACTGAATGACCTAAAATATTTTATATAATTTGAATTATTAAACCATTTCTTTCCCTCCTACCAGTAGAAACTATTTTTAAGTTTTGGAGCCATAAAGTCTTACTTGCATAATAGACCTGAATAAAACATATACTTTCATATGACTATTTCTCCCAATGTGTATTTTTTGTTATTCAAAACTTGCATTTGGAACTGTGTCAGTTACCAGGAAAATATTTTAAAATTAAAGGGTTACATTTGATGAATGTACTGGCTGCTTACAAATAATCTAGGTGTTATTTAAAAAAGAAAAAAAAAGAACAATGAGCTTGCTTTCTTCTTACTTTTTACTGCCTTCACTGACTTCAGTCACTGACATATTTCATTTGGGGGAATTATTTGTCTGACGGCAGAGCCTGGTGGGCTGCCATCTACAGGGTCGCACAGAGTCAGACACGATTGAAGCAACTTAGCAGCAGCAGCAGCAGCAAGCTATTTATTGACTGCCTACTATGTTCTATTACTATGAGCTAAACTCATATTCTATGAGTTGTAGGAAAGTTGTAAAGAGCTGTGCTTCATACCCTTTTGCAAATCTCCACCCAATGGAGAGTAAGTTCCTTCCCAGTATTCCTATATCACATGATGCTCCCCTATTGTTATTGATTATGAATTTAATAGGCAGTGAGTGTGTCTGTCAGCAAGGAGATCCAAACAGTCCATCCTAAAGGGAAACAGTTCTGAATACTCATTGGAAGGACTGACACTGAAGCTGAAACTCCAATACTTTGGCCACCTGATGCAAAGAACTGACACATTTGAAAAGACCCTGATGCTAGCAATGATTGAAGGAGATTGAGGAGAAGGGGACGACCGAGGATGACATGGTTGGATGACATCACCGACTCAATGGACATGAGTCTGAGTAAACTCCAGGAGTTAGTGATGGACAGGGAGGCCTGGCATAATGCAGTCCATGGGGTTGCAAAGAGTCAGACACACCTGAGTGACTGAACTGAACTGAGTATGTCTCCAGGGAGAGGCATGGCAGACTAGAGATGGTAGAGTTGAAATGGTTCATGCTGGTTTCAGTAGGAAAAGCCTCCAGTCAGCCAGGGGCACTTCCTTTGGAACCCAACATGGCTGGGCATTAGGACAGCATTCAAATCTACAAGCTTGATCTGCAACCATATTCTGTGTGGTCTCAGATGCCTTTTAAATCTCAGGTCACCTGACATTGCTGACATGTGCTCCAGGTTCCCCACCATTGCCTTACAGTCTGGCACTTTGTTACAGTCGTACTTCCCTAGAGTCCTAACTGCTACCTGCCAACACTGAATTTCCTTCCAAATCAATTTCAAACTCTACCTTCTTTATTTGATCTCCCCATATATTTATTCCTTTTTCTCTTTGAAGTACTCTGGCACTACTTGGAGTTTTTCTTCTGGTGTCACAGCATTGTATACTTTATTCTGATTATTGATGTTCTTAACTAATCCTGCATACTATCCCATGGAGCTTCTCAGATGGCTCACTGGTAAAAAGAAATCCACCTGCCAGTGCAGGTGACGAGGGTTTGATCCCTGGGTCAGCAAGATCCTTTGAAGAAGGAAAACAGCAATCCTCTCCAGTATTCTTGCCTGGGAAAACCTCATGGACGGTGGAGCCTGGAGGGCTATAGTCCATGGAGGTGCAGAGAGTTGGACACCAATGAGAGACTGAACAACATACACACACATATATAATTGAAAAAGGCTTTATAAAATACCTTTACTTATATGTGAGAATTTTAATATTTTTCCTCACCTATTGTTTTCTGTCTTATTTTATTTTGAAATAAAACAATGCTGATTGCAGCTCACTGGATTGATTTCATAATACATCAGTGCACTGAAACTTATATTAGAAAAACACTGGTTTCAGTTCAGTCAGTCACTCAGTTATAAAATACCTTTACTTATATGTGAGAATTTTAATATTTTTCCTCACCTATTGTTTTCTGTCTTATTTTATTTTGAAATAAAACAATGCTGATTGCAGCTCACTGGATTGATTTCATAATACATCAGTGCACTGAAACTTATATTAGAAAAACACTGGTTTCAGTTCAGTTCAGTCACTCAGTCATGTCCGACTCTTTGCGATCCCGTGAATTGCAGCATGCCAGGCCTTTCTGTCCATCACCAACTCCCGGAGTTCGCTCAGATTCATGTCCATCAAGTCAGTGATGCCATCCAGCCATTTCATCCTCTGTCGTCCCCTTCTCCTCTTGCCCCCAACCTCTCCCTTGTTTAAAAGTGTAAAAGGTGTGCCACCACAAGCAGTCAATATCTTTATGATTGGATAGAGGTGACTTCAGAATATTATTATTTTCATACAATTAACAATAGATAGCTATAGCATGAAAAGATCATATTTTATCAGACTTCTCATTTAGAATCACAGGTTTCATTTCACGATCTTCATCAGTTATTAATTGTTAAAAAGAGCCTAAAATCTCTTCACTGGCAGATGAAAACAACATTTTCTAAAGTATGGTTGTCATTGAGTCACTAAGTCACATCTGACTTGTTGTGACCCCATGGACTGTAGCATGCCAGGCTTTCTTGTCCTTCTTTGCTTTCATAGGTATAATTACATGAGAAATCACTCTTTCAAGCTTTGTATAAACTTTTGATTTCCTTTCCCTTGAGTAGAATTCTGAGTCAACTACTGAGATGAAGGCAATGGTCAGATTTAGACAATGGCAGTGGCTTCTTATGGAAGACTGTGGAATGTGGGACAGTTACAACTTTGACAATTGATTTATATGTACATGATGGTGTATTAAAAAGAAACTAGGTAAAATCAAGCTCCTTTTCCTGTTCATTAGAGTACCTGTCATTGAAAGAGTTCACTGTGTGTATATCACCTAAAGATTAATAAGAAAAGAAGTATAGTTTCTGAATTGAAGCTACAGGTATATTTCATTTTTTAAAGCACTCAGTCCAGAGCCACAAATCATGTTAACATTCCAGGGGAAAGTTTAAAATGTTTTGAAAATTCTAAAGCATTATGGGTATTGCAGTTTAATTCATGATTATCAAAATTGGGATGAGACTTGTGTTTCATTTTTTATTGAAATGAAAGCTAAAGTCTAAAAATTATGTAGAATATAGTATTACTTTTGCTTTAAAGGTACTTTAAAAATAATCTCAGTCAGTGGAAATGTCTAGATAAAACATAACTGTTTTTATGTTTGTACTTGGAATAATAAAAAAGCCATTATGTCATATATGGGAGTGCTTTTAATTATAATAGAATAATTATGTAAGGCTAACCAAATGTACAGATTAATTTTTGATATGAATATTTATATCTACCCTTTATGAGGTTACATAGGGCAGATTTAATTATTGATAAATCAGATAGTTAATGAAATTGAACTCACGCTTATCATTTGTAAAGGTGACACATAATTGCCAGAGTAGTTGCAAGCCATCATCTTCCAAATTCAACATAATATCCAGACTGCTCAGTGAGGTTACTAAATACTCAGCTTGTTATTTTATAATTAACCAAATGTCTTTTATTTAGTTTCCAAGTATATGATAATATTTCTCAAAAAATAAATTATAGTGGTTTAACTCCTAAAGTAAGTTGTGCTAATTTAGTGTCCTTATTATAGACTAAAATATTGATAGATTATAAAACACTTCATGAGGCATTTGACTCTGCAATTTAGGTTAGAATTCCAGTGTCATAGGAACTTGGCAGAAAATAGAGGTTAAAATAGAGGTCCAAGTCTCTACTGTAAATTAGAAAGTACAGAAATGCTGAGACTATCATAAATGAAGGAAGAAAAAATTATGATGTGAAGTCCATTCATTTTCAAGGACATATCAGGAAAAAATGTATTTTTCCATCATTCATTCACTACATGCCAATATAGGAGGGGTGTGTGTATACGTATGTATGTGTTGAATTGGTTGTTTATGAGTATGAGTGTATCTTTTCTGATGGAAATATTTGTAGTAGTAGAAGGCAAGAGGGATGAGGGAAACTACTTTTAAAAATCCAGGTCTCGACAGATCCTTAGCTGGGCATAAAGATAGAATTCATTGCAAATGCTCTGCCTTCCAGGTATAACCTTTCAGTTTTGAAGACTAGACTGTCCTCCTTAAGCCTTCCATACTATTTCCTGAAAGTGTGCTAGCTAGATCTTTCAAAGAAGCTGCCAGTGACCTGCAGAAAGAGTGGGCAGGAAAGAGGCACAGCAAAATTAAGTTTCATCTGCTCCCCATCCTTTATGACCAGCGTCACCACCCCTTGGGCTCAATCTGCAATACTTAAAACTGCAAGTACTCTGCGAAGATACAAGAAAACAGTAAAAAGCAGATCAGATCCTCTGCATTGAAATGCTTAGTTTGTACCTGAAACTAAGCCGAGTGTAGGGTTTTTGTTTGTTTGTTTGCTTGTTTTGGTTGTTTTTTTTTTTTTGTCGTTATTAGGGTTAAAGGTGGGAGGGTCTGGGCTATCGGTTAAAGACAATGGGTTAGGGAGCCTAAGAGTGAGCTGTCTGACTATTGAAAACTTTTCCTATGCAATCACTTATTCATTTTACGATGCTTTGTATGGAGCTTGACATATTATGTATCTCTTTCTCTCAGTCTCTCTGACAGATACACAAATACACATGGCCACTGATGTCACCTTTTGGTTTTCAAATCCTTGGTCAACTTTTTTCCTTAGAAAAGCCATAGTCTTTTTATATTAATGGCTTTGTTATTACTATTCAGGGAGTTCACTGTATGAATTTGTTTCTTGCTCCACCATGGAAGCCATCACTCAGAGTATGTCCTTGCTGAAGACACTCAGTGAAGGAGTTTGTTACGCACTCATTTCTAAGGCTCCCTCCTGTCCTCTGGTGTTTTGGATTTCCACAGCCTTAGATCTAACTTCACAGAGAATCAGTTCTGCCTTAAAATGTAGGCTTTACCCTCTGATCTACAATAAGATGCAGAAGTGATGTTTCTTTTCATTGTGGTCTATAAAATGTAGAAATTGCCTGGGTTCTAGTCAATTTGAGACAATCGGTGGGCAATTGACTAGATCACGCATCAATCTGACTTGGCAGTTATTGTGTCTAAAACCTCAAATGCTATAAAACTGTCAGTCTCCTTATACATTTACGTTCAAGGCATAATAGACTTTATTCTCCTGTCAAGTATTTTTTGATTAGACAGCGAATTATCAGACACTATGTCAGATTTTTAATGTTCTCTATGACTATGTTAACATAAATGCTATTTTCCTAGACACAGTGAGTTACTGTGTATCACTCGTCAGAAAATATTTTAAAACTAATTAACAATGTAACAGCCCAGAAAAAAAGAATGTAGTATTAACACTGTTAAAAGCTTTCTTTACCTGTCCAAAACTTGATATGCACACCACAAAATGATTCAAATAAAGTTAATTATGATCAACATTGCCAATCAATTGAGGACATGGGTTCAGAAGCCTGGATCCAAACTCCTCCATTATTTACTTGGGCATATTATTTCCATGTACTTCTTTTTGTGACATAGTAACTAGCTCCCTGGGCAATTGTTAAGTTTAAGTAAAGCATACACACACACACACACACACACACACACACACATACACAAAAACAGTGGCTAACAGATAGCAAGCATGTACCCTAAAGGAGCTGTAGTTATTTTCAGTATTAAATACTTGTATCCAGAGTTCCCAAACAGTGAAATAAGTACAAGAGTCAATCCAGAATTTATTTTTCAAAGTAAAGAACATAATTGTTTAATTTTGGGCTCTATTTATTCATTCTAAAGAGAGTGCAGTAGAATATCTTTGTAAAATATTAAAAGCAAAGAAACGTGTTTATTGAAGCATGATACTTTTTGTTTATAAAATTAAAATAGTTACAAAAGACAGAATATTTTTCCTAAATAGAGTGAAGAGCCTTGTCATTGTGTTTTGCTTTTCTCTTTCCTCTTGCTCAAGTTTTCAATTTTTCCCTGAACATACTTGGCTTGATGATCTTTTTTTTTTTATTTGTACAATTGCTTCATTATTAACTGTCTAATTTAATAATGTATTATCCATCATGATATCAGTGGCATGGATAAGGTCACCGATTCCCCAGGCATTTTTGCAGATTTGGCTGAAAACAGAACAGAGATCATCAAACATTCAAATGTTTTACAACATTGTACAATTTTTGTTTACTTTAAAAATGTTCTCAAATCTCCATTTCCTAAGAAATCAATGTAGGCCAATAAAAGTTTCCCATGTTGGAATCTAGTTGGTATGCTGCTTAGACTTTAACCCCACTTGGGTTTTCTTTCAAACTACCAAGAGTCATTTACTTACAAATCACAATCACGTGACTTATCAAATAGTCTTAAAATTAGCATAAATGAATGTTGTCTAAAGTTAGCCTCTCGACCTGATAGGAAAGTACTTGATCCTCTAAGATTAAAGCATTAATCTCTTGATTTCTATATTGATTCCTTTTGCTGAAAAGATTGATGCCATCATCTTTTTTTAATTACATTTTCCATAAGACATTTAGTGAAAAAGATAAAGTGATGCCATATGGTTTATATGGATTCACTGAACACCTTTTCTTCGCTTTCCCTAATCATCCTGCTGTTTGAGCAGCAGCCACACAAATGCTCTTACATACATCACATGCCTTCCAATGCAGTTACCCTAAAAAACTCTTTATCACATAGGTTCCCCTGAAATTTCTAGAACAACACGTTATGTACAAGGACCTTAATCCATGCATTTATACAATCTGCTGTGTGACATGGGACTATTCACACAGGGATGTTCTGAGTACAAAGACAGCCCAGATTTCACATTGTCTCCTGATTTTCTTTCTAAGCCTATTCATTTATTACATCTGGTCCTTAATTTCCCCATCAGTAAAAAGAGGAATGAAAAATAAAATCAGCTGTTTATTCGGTCATTGCTGCTACTGCTACTGCTAAGTCACCTCAGTTGTGTCCAACTTTGTGCGACCCCAGAGACAGCAGCCCACCAGGACCCCCATCCCTGGGATTCTCCAGGCAAGAACACTGGAGTGGGTTGCCATTTCCTTCTCCAATGCATGAAAGTCAAAAGTAAATGTGAAGTCACTTAGTCGTGTCCAACTCCTAGCGACCCCATGGACTGCAGCCTACCAGGCTCCTCTGTCCAGGGGATTTTCCAGGCAAGAGTACCAGGTCTGCAGGAGTGGGGTCACTAGCAGTGAATAGATGAGCTAACGTGGAGAGTGTATTGTCCTGGTGCATGAGTATGTGCGTGCTCAGTCGCTCAGTCCTGTCTGACTCTTTGTGACTCCGTGGACTGCATCCCACCAGGTTCTTCATCCATGAGATTTTCCAGGCAAGAAGACTGGAATGAGTTGCCATCTCCTTCTCCAGGGTATCTTCCCAACCCAGTGACTGAACCTGCATCTCCTGTGCCTCCTTCATAGTCAGGCTGATTCTTAACTACTGACTCACCTGGGAAGCCCGACCATTTCAAATATAAACACATAAACATATTTGTATGTAAAAACATGCCATCTGTTTTTTAATTGCTTAAAAGACTAAAGAGAAATCTGTCTCTTTAGTTTTTTTAAGTTTCATTTGGTTTTGGAGAACAGGTAAGAGATTGAATTAAAATTGGAAAAGCTTTTCTATCCTCACTTTTTTGTTAAAATAAATGCAGCTAATTGGCTCATTGTGTAAATAGAACAATATTAATTTGAATTATGTGGTTTAGAATATAAATTCTTAACTAGGGAATTATAATAAATGTGGAGGAAGAGGATGTATTGAATATTCTAATGAAAATTTATCAGAGGTGAGCAATTAAGAAATTAATTTTTTACTAATCAAGGGAAAGTTGTGTCTTATATGTCATTAAAACACTAATAACAGTTTGTTTGTTTGTTTTTTTTAAGTAGAAACAATTGCCTGAAACTTTACATTGGGTAGAAACACATCTGGTAGAAAAATCAACTTAGTTCCCATGTTTAAGGTTCTTGTTAGATTTCTAAACATTTCCTCAAGTCATGAAAGTTGAAGAAATAAATTATAGAGGGTAAGAAAAATGCTTCCTAATAATAGCATAAAATGTTAGATGGATCCTTCAAATATAACTAGTAAATGCATAGGCAAGAACCATACTAAATAATATATCAGTCATTTCTTGAAATAACATGTGTTCCCTTAAAATACCATTTTATGAATACCCAGAGATGAAAGAAACACAAACCACAATTCCCACAACCAATCTGAGAACACACTTATGAGGTATGTAGGACTAGTCATGAACTTTCAACACCATTAACTTGCTCCCTCTTTTTTTTTTTTTTGAATCATAAGTAATTATTAACTTTAGTAAAATACCTCTCATTATTCTCCTGTGTATGATCACTTAACAAAAAGGAAATAACACATCATTGTCAACTTCCATAGTTACAGTTCTTTTTTTTTTTTTTTCCCCCTGAGATGGACTGGAAGTTTTAACCTCTTGAATTACATTCACTTAAAATTTTTTTCCAGTAATCTTATGTGTAGAATGGGAACTGTTTAAAAGCCATACCAGAATGAAAATTATACTTAGGCCACACAAGAAGAACACAGAACTTCTTGGGGTAACATCAGGGTGGAGGGAAGTCAGGAAAGGAAAAAAAAATTCCTACTGGATGTATAGAGATTCATCATTCTTAAAATTAATTTTTATTGGAATGTAGTTGCTTGGTTTCCCTGGTGGCTCAGTAGGTAAAGAATCAGCCTGCAATGCAAGAGACCACCTGCAATCCAGTAGACCCAGGTTCAGTCCTTGGGTCAAAAGATCCCCTGCAGAGGGAAATAGAAACTCTCCAGTATTCTTGACTGGAAAATCCCATGGACAAAGAAGCTTGGCAGGCTCTGAATCATATACATATTTCAACCTGATATACACACATGCACATTCAGCCATACATATACATATACCCTCTCCCTTTTGGTTTTCTATCCCATTTAGGATACCATGACAACGTATTAAGTAAAGTTCCCTGGGCTATGTCAGTAGCGTATATATGTCCATCACAACCTCCCAAGGCCTCCTACCCCTCCTTGCCTCCTTGGTATGTATATATTTGTTCCCTATGTCTGTGTCTATTTCTCTATCCTGCTTTGCAAATAGAGTCATACTATTTTGGGGGTTCAATGTGACTCTTTATAATGGTTTGTCAAGTTTTTACTTACTCATATTTTACTTACAGAAGTTTTAGAGTTAGAAAGGAGATTAGATACAGATTCCAGGAGCTTTCAGATACCTTTCCTAGCTGTGTAAACCTTTAAAAAATGAACACACTAAGCTCTGTGAGGGGCTTTGGTCTGCCTTTATCATCTCTGTGTCCTCAGCAGCTAGAAAAATTCTTGGCACTAGAAAGTGCTCAATTAATATGAATTGAAAGAAATGAAACAGATGCAAACAGGCACAAGCAGCATTTTTTTTTTCCTGGTGAGAGCAGTGCCAGTATTGCTCAGCAACCCTCTTAGGCCCTTAAGAAGCATTTTGGACATGGATGGGCTTCTAGGCTCAGTGATGCCATTTGTTATCACTGAGATTGATTATCTCATTTTATGTAAAGAAGAGTGGAGCTCAGATCTCCCAGAATCCCTAGTTTCAATGTATTTTTTTCCCCAGGTGGTACTAGTGGTAAAGAATTCACTTCCAGTGCAGGAGACATAAGAGACATGAGTTTGATCCCTGGGTCTAGAGGATCCCCTGGAGGAGGCCACGGCAACCAACTCCAGTATTCTCGCCTGGAGAATCCCATGGACAGAGAAACCTGGAAGGCTACAGTCCATAGGGTCACAAAGAGCAGGGCGCGACTGAAACCATTTAGCACACAGAACATGTATAAACATGACCTACGGCAGTCTGATAGGTCATTTTCTTTTCAGAGAAATTATTCTAGGAAGACAAATTATAAAAGAAAATGGCCTATATCCCTTTTAATGTAATCTTTGTGATTATTACAGGTTTGATATAATTTATGTATTCAAAGTAAATACATGTTATTCTTTTAAAAAATTAGTTGTCTTTTTCTATACATATATATTTTTCATGATATTGTAGTTAAACATAGGAAATAGCTTACTGTTCATTTCCTGTTAAAAATAGATTTCTATTTTACATAAAAAATTTAATCTTGTTTTGGCTCCTTAGGGGGGAAAAATTCAAAATAATATATACACATAAATATATTTGGCAAGTTAACATTTACCTTTTTTGCATCTCAAGTAAGCTGGCTGACATTTATAAATTATCTATGTAATTGATTTATTTCCATAGTCACCACTTTAAACATTTTATTGAGCATAGAATCCTATATTTGTATATTTTGGGCTTCCCAGGTGGTGCAGTGTTAAAGAATTCACCTGCCAATGCAGGAAATGCAAGAAACATAGATTTGATCCCTGGGTCAGGAAGATACCCTGGAGGAGGAAATGGCCACCCATTGTAGTATTCTTGCCTGGAAACTTCCATAGACAGAGGACCCTGACAGGGTACAGTCTATGGGGTTGCAGAGAGTTGGACACAGCTGACCACACACATGGTTATTATACATGTATGCCTATGCATAAATATATGTGTGTATATGTATGTATACATATGCACATATATATCTTAGTAAAATAAATAAAAATTACAAGCACGGCCCTAGAAAAATCATAGGTTGATAAAATGATTATAAAAAATTGTATCGATCAAGAATTATACAGCTAAATTCTTCCCTAATACAAATCTCTCAGTGAAATCAATGAGGCTCACATACTCATCTCAATTGGAAGAGCTTTCATTGTACGGGGCTTAGGAGAGAGTAGCAAAAGTACTTTGATAAAATGTATAATTAGGGAGGCGAAGATCAAGGCTTTAAAGAGAAGGCTTAGCAAAACAGATGTCCAAGGAGCCTTAGTAAACCCAACCTCTTTAATTACCCTTTGGCTGAAGGAAGTTTGAAAATTTTTACCTGGCAATAACAAGTCTCAAAATGACTTGACAGTTGTACCATGTTCCAAATATTTTAATTAACTATACTAGGATTTAGTGAAAATGTTTCAATATTAGCACCATCAACTGGAAAATACCAGGGCATGTTTAAAAATTAAGGTGACAGGGATTTATGGATTTGGTAGGAACAAATCTTTCATTATCCATGCTGTATCCTTTTGAAAGAGGGCTGATTTGTATAGTGTTTTTACAAGGTAACAGGCAGAGTTTGAATTATGGGCATCTGAGTTCAGCTAAGTTGCCTATTCCTTCATCATCTGAGGAATAGTTTAAATGCATCATATGTATGGCTAAGTTATCCTACTTCCTGTTTTTTCCATTAATGATTCAGATATTGACCACGTGGATTATTTTAACAGAGGAGAACTTTGTTTCACAGATCTAAAACTGAATGCATGTAGTAGATAATTACAAGAGCCAGGAAAAGTTTAAATTCCTTAAATGCCTTTATAAAAATCCATCCTGCAGGTTAGTAATGCTGATTTCTTTTGGTTTTCAATACAGACTACTTTCGGTGTGTGTGGCTGTGTGTGTTTTATTACAATATATTTCTTGTGTTTTATGTTTTCACAGTATAACAGAGTGTGTTTCTCTTTTAATATAGGGCTTGACTGTGCCATTGTTTTATGTTGTTATTGTTTAGTCACTAACTTGTGTCTACCTCTTTACAACTCCATAGATTGTAGCCCACCAGACTCTAGGGATTTTTGTCCATTGTTTTATAAAATTACTCAATTACATATTCTGTGAATGCATAGGCACTAAGTCGTGTCCAACTCTATAACCCCATGGACTGTAGCCTGCCAGGCCTCACCTCTGTTCATGGGATTTTCCAGGCAAGAATACTAGAGTGGATATTTCCTTCTCCAGGGGATCTTCCTGACCCAGGAATTATATATTAAATACCTTTCAAGTATTACTATCATGTCCTTGATATAGAACAGATAAGATTATTTCTGTATACAGTATATATTTCATACTTAAAGATTTCCTAAACTGCTAATTTATCATACCATTCAGAAGGATGTTAAACCTTTTTAAACTATAAACTTCTGTGTTGAATCTCTTCCATAGCCAGACTTTACATCATTTTGAAATTTCTTAAATAAGATATTCTCTACTAAGATACATGACATTTCTATTTTCTCTTTCTGCAATACATTTTTGTCCAGCAGTGGAGAAACCAACTATTTTAATTGTCACAATTGAGTCAGTGTTGACTGATTAGCACGTTGTTCTCATTGCAGCATATGGCTAGCTCATAATTAACTGGAAATAATTCAGTGGCCTTGTTTAGCTCTAAATCAAGTAAAAGTTCTACTTGGAGGCAGGCATGGCTGACATAATTTACGATGGTAATAATATTGCATTTTAAATCATATCAGTTCATTTCCTCTTTGGCATTTTTTTCCCCATCAAGCCCCATTTCTTTAGCTATAGAAATGTCTCTAAACCACATCTGTGTGACTCTAGCTCATAATAAACTTTTTAAATAAAGTGTACAAAATATGTTTTTATTTATTGAAAAGATGTTTTCAATTACCATTAAGTTCATTGTTGGTCTAATGTTAGCAGCTTAAACATTTGAAGCTGTTCTTTGGAAACCAGATGCCCATCCAAAGTTTAAAAATCTAGTAGATTCTTCATTTTATTGTGGTTTTCCCAAACAACTGTTGATTGCTCAAAGCAGAAAGCCCTTTGATGAGTAAACGGTTGGTCAGAGTGCAAAGAGTGGGTCAGTAGCTATTTTCCTTGGAAATAACCAGCCTTTCGCTCCCACTCATCTCCTCTTGCCATCTTAGACCTTTTCTTTATATACTGCTGATAACTGCACATCCTTCCCTTTTTTATGATTTGATGAGTCAGTGTTGTTTTTCATCTCACTGGGCTGTACTCCTCTATGTTTTCTTTTCCCCCCATATAATTAAAAAAAAGTGTTTATTGAACAGTAGCTTCCCTATGCCTTGTGCCTCTTCCTTTATTTAAGGCTATATTTGATGAATAAATAATTCTCCCACTGTGATAGTTAGACTGGCCATTCATTTCAAGAAATATTTTATTTCTTGCTATATGAATGGGGCTTCTCAGGTGGCACTAGCAGTAAAGAATCTGCCTGACAGCGCAGGAGATGCAAGAGAGGTGGGTTTGATTCCTGCATTGGAAAGTCCCCTGGAGTAGGAAATGACACCGAACTCCAGTACTCTTGGCTGCAAAGTTCTATAGGCAGAGGAAGCTGGCAGGCTACAGTCCAGGGGGCTGCAGAGTCAGACATGACTGAACGACTGTGTGAACACACACACACACACAAACACACACACACACGATCAAATGGGGTGGCTCCAGAGGAAGGAGGGTGAGATTGGTTCTCTGTTCTACATAATTACTCAAGAAACAGGCTGCCATGGGCCCCTGTCAATGGTGTGTAATCACTATTTTACACATCCTCTCTAGGTTCACCTTAAGAAGGGGTTCCTGTATCTTTAACTGCAGTGCCCAGAAACGGTCCATGGCAACTTACTCACAGCTCACTGGCCAGGACTACTCACTTGACCTCCACCTTCTTTCAGGGGAGGCTGAGAGACCTGGCGACGCGTGGAATATTCTCTAAGCACTGTCTTTCCTACATTCCTTGTGTAGCTTATAATTTTATTAAAGTAAAACCATAAAATGGGATTACCCATGATAAGGTTTGTTGGAGCCTTGTTTCCCAGTCTTGACTGATAAGTAACATTACTTGGGTGTGTCCTCCAAAATGAGAATTTTTGTCATACCCCCAAACTACCAGATCAGATGATTTCTTGGTGGAGCTTTTCGAACAGGGATTAACAAGCTTCCATGTGACTCTTATTAGACAACAACTTTGGAAAACCAGTGTAAGCTTGCTCAAAAACAGTTCCAGAGTAAAATGAGAAGGAAATACACCTTGCTGATGTCACACAATCACACGTGCGTGTCACAATCACGATAGAACTCTCACACATATTTCTAGCAGTATTGATTGCTAACATTTGTTCAGAACTTAACCGTGTCCCAGGCACGGTGCTCAGGTTCTTAATGCCTAACGGCTCACAAATCGGGCTCTGTGATGACCATCACTTGACCAGTGAGGAAAATGAAGTTTTAAGAAGTCTAAGTAAAATTTGTTCAGAGAGACAGGAAGGAGAAATAAAGTGGCGTCAGTGGTAAAAACTTGCTTGCCAATGCAGGAGACTTAAGAGATGGGAGTTTGATCCCTGAGTCAGGAAGATCGCCTGGATTGAGAAGGGAATGGCAACCCATCCCATTTTCCTTGCCTGGAAAATTCCATGGACAGAGGAACCTGAAGGGCTACAGTCCACAGGGTGGCAAAGGGTCAGGCACAACTGAAGCAACCTAACGTGCACAGGCAAGTAAATCTTGTTCAAAGAGCCAGGAAGGAGAAATCAATATTATATAGTTTCAATGGATCCAGAAACAATTTTAGTGTCTCTTTCTCTCTCTTACACACACACACACACACACACACACACACACACACACACACTCATACACAGGCTTTCATCCTCAAGTTAGAGACTTAGTGCTAGATGGTTTTTCTGAATGATTCCCCTTCTGTCCCCCAGCCCTAGGGACTGAGGCTTTTTAATAATATTTATTTCTTCTAATAAATATTCTAAATATTCTAAAAGTTAATATTCTCCATTTAGCACTGAGTGAACACTAACTCTTGATTTACTGCATGAATACAAGAAATTTATCTTTATTTTTCTCTTTCTACTGTTCACACACACACACACACACACACACACTCATACACAGGCTTTCATCCTCAAGTTAGAGACTTAGTGCTAGATGGTTTTTCTGAATGATTCCCCTTCTGTCCCCCAGCCCTAGGGACTGAGGCTTTTTAATAATATTTATTTCTTCTAATAAATATTCTAAATATTCTAAAAGTTAATATTCTCCATTTAGCACTGAGTGAACACTAACTCTTGATTTACTGCATGAATACAAGAAATTTATCTTTATTTTTCTCTTTCTACTGTCTCCCAGACATAGACTCTTCTCAGAGCATAAATGAGGGAAATTGCCAATATAGTGAATTTTCTCCCACTGTCCTTTTCTGATCTGAGAGCTGGTAGTGGGGGAACTACTGGGAGACCCAGTGATTTGCAACAACAGCAAACATGAGGAGCTCTCTTAAAATAATACATTCCATAGGAAGAAACAGATTGCCTCATTTTAAAGTACATTTGAAACACTGAGGATCTGAGGAGGCTGTAGCATTTTTGAAGAACATTTTCATTTCAAAAGGAAGGCTTTGTATGTCTGAATTTCAATCTCTGTTATCTTGAACTCGGTTTCACAGGAGAAGCACTAAGAGCTATTTCATTTTGAATGGAAATGCAGGATGAAGAAAGGAGAATAAAACTCAGCTTCCTTCTGATTGTCCTATAAAAGTACACATGTAATATTTAATAAAAAATAATTATCTGACAGGTGTGTAGTGCTCAGAGAAAAATCATATGTATAAAGTTACACTCACATAAATAATACATTAAGGTAATGAACATGTTAATAGCACCTGATAACCAGATGTGTAGAAAATGAGCCAAACCTTACCATGAATGGCTTAACAAAAGGTAAATCAACACATCAGTATTCCTTATCATCACAAAGTAGTGCTTTTAGATAAGCCAAGAACTGAGAGCTGGCCACATATGTGTGTGTGTGTGTGTGTGTGTGTGTGTGTGTGTATAAATATATGGAGATAAACCTGTTCATAAAGCATAACTGAAACCTAGGGGATTTCCAGAAAGAAAGTTTAATCCTAGGATTGAGATGAAGTGATAAAATTTAGGTCGCTAAATATCATGTGATTGGAGGGAGGCTGGAACTCTGAGGGAAGGTGATTTGGGCAGAATGCTTTCTATGACATTATTTTATTTGTCTTTTGTGGTTTATAGTTAAACAGCTTAAACATTCTGCTTGAAATTTTCCTTATTCTGTATAAAAGAAAATGCACTGGGCGGAAATTTTACAAGGAGTATAAAATATCATTTACCTGTATTCAGCTCTGCTTTTTAATTTCACTCTAAGTCCATCTAGTCAAAGCTATGGATTTTCCAGTAGTCATGTATGGATGTGAGAGTTGGACCATAAAGAAACCTGAGTGCCAAAGAACTGATGCTTTTGAACTTGGTGTTGGAGAAAACTCTTGAGAGTCTCTTGGACTGCAAGGAGATCCAACTAGTCCATCCTAAAGGAGATCAGTCCAGAATATTCATTGAAAGGACTGATGCTGAAGCTGAAACTCCAGTACTTTGGCCACCTGATGCAAAGAACTGACTCGTTGGAAAAGAACCTGATGCTGAGAAAGATTGAAGGCAGAAGGAGAAGGGGACGACAGAGGATGAGATGGTTGGATGGCATCACTGACTCAATGGATATGCGTTTGAATAAGCTGTGGGAGTTGGTGATGAATTGCAGAGTCAGACACAACTGAGCAACTGAACTGAACTGAAGTATATATGGGGAGAGATTTTAAAGGAGTCATATTATTTCTTCTGTGATAAAGATGCAAGTTACTTTGGGCTTTTCATTCAAAATAGAAGAAATTTTAAAACGGAGATGTTATATTTGCAACTTTAGCCTGAGGATTAGCCAAAAAAAAAAAAAAGTGATTAAATAGTCCTTTTATTGCTCAGCCACCGTGTATGGGAATAAGGACTCTCAAAATGTCTGAAGTCCTTTTGGACTACAGTGTCCTAATGAAAGGTTGTTGTTGAATCACGACGCCGGGATTTTGGGCCCCTGGAGGAGAAGAATTCAATCCGGGGCCAGAGACGAGGCTTGATCGCTCAGAGCTTTTGTGTAATAAAGTTTTATTAAAGTATAAAGGAGACAGAGAAAGCTTCTGACATAGGCATCAGAAGGGGGTAGAAAGAGTACCCCCTTGCTAGTCTTAGCAATGAGTTTATATATTCTCCAACTAATCCAAAGAAGGTCTGGAGGTTGTAAAGACTTCACCAGACCTACTCCCATAATTTACATTTTAAGATAACAGAATTAGCCAGAAGGTTTAATCCAGAGACTGTCCTCAGGCAGAATACATAATACATGGCTGTTATATAATCCTTGTAAAGAGAAGGTTTAATCCAGAGACTGTCCTCAGGCAGAATACAATGTTGTTGTTATATAATCCTAAGGAATGTGGAGAAATAAGTTTGTCCTTTCTTCCTCCTTGAGAATTCCAGACCCCTCTCTCTGAGAAGGTTTAATCCAGAGACTGTCCTCAGGCAGAATACAATGTTGTTGTTATATAATCCTAAGGAATGTGGAGAAATAAGTTTGTCCTTTCTTCCTCCTTGAGAATTCCAGACCCCTCTCTCTTTAGGGACCCCTAGGCTTCTTATCAACCTGCCTAGGAAATGACTGTCTCACTAACTTACTGTGTTCTCAGATCTTCAAGTTATCAATCCGTGTTCTGAGGGCCTTCTCCTCTCTTAGATTGGAAAGTGCGTCCCTGTCTCTGTTTCCTGGTGTCAACCCAGGGCTTCTGGCTGCCTCTTGCCCTATGCCCAGCCTCCCCTCTGCACAGGAGATGCTGTTCTGAACTTGTCCACTGCATGTTGTAGCAAGTTGACTGGAAGTTCATAAAACATACCTGGTTTCCAATTCTTGCGCCAAGCCCTCACAGTGAAATTCCTGGGAGAGTAAAAAGAAAAACACCAACCAGAACAATGTCCAGTGAATACCACACATAATTTTTAATACAATCTGACTCTTTCTCTGCTGGGTTTCAACCTTGTCTTTGGAGGACTTAGTACACCTTGACATTTTTTCTCCACTTGGAACATGGGGGCCCCTGGTGAGATTAGCCTGGATTTATAGGAAGGCACTGTCTCCTTCATTATGCAATCTCTGTCTGCTTTGCTTCACTTCATAATAGTAATAGTTTCCTAAAATTTAAATGCAGCTAGTTCTGTTATGTATTTCAAAAGCGTGATTTTCTTTGTCCCCAAATGATAGATATATCAGGGGGAAATTTGAATATACTGACAATTTTGAATTTGCTTATGCAGAATTTCACCTGCTAGAAACAGTCTGTGCCTATGTGTGCTGAGTCCCTCTGTCGTATCTGATTCTTTCTGACCCCATGGACTGTAGCCCGCCAGGCTTCTCTATCCATGGATTTCTCCAGGCAAGAATACAGGACCGGGGAGTCAGTTCCTTTCTCAAGGGGAGCTTCCGAATCCAGGGATCTAACCCCAGGTCTCCTGCATAACAGGCAGATGATTATCTATTGTCTGAACCACTAGAGAAACACTCTGAGTTTAATGTAAAGAATTTTACCTGGTGCCCTGTAAGAATACACAGTGTATGTGTATACACACACACTCATACTCACACTCTCCCCTCAAACCTGGGCTAACTACAGAATTAGTCAGACTTGGTGAAAAATGTAAATATGGGACTACTTGTTGCAAACATTTTAAGAATTTCAAGATGGCCACAGGAGAATGTCAAACCAACATGGCACCCTTCTAAGCTTGGGTGTTGGGGGATTGTGTATAGGTCACACACCCAGGAAGCTGGCCGTGCCACAGAACCTCAGTTCATCAACTGTGTTCTGAGCCACATTCCATCTATACCTCCTGTTACAACTTTCCCCCCATTTTCAGACAGCCTTCCTTCTACCACTTCGCAATAACTCACACGCTGCTCCTGCTGATGACCACATCCACAAGTAAAACTCAGGGCGATTTCATAGGAAAGTGTCGTTGTTACTTTAATTTTTATTTATTTCTTAAACTGCTCAACATGTGTAATCTATGCTGGTGTTAATTAGTTCCTGTTATTTTCTATGTGTCATGGTTGAAATGTTTGGCTGTTGTGCACTGAACTTTATTTTTTTCATAAGCCCAAAACTTTTATCACACAGTTTTGGAAAGCAAGGTGTTTTTTCTAATACATTTGTCATGTAAAAGCAGAATTGATTATAATTATAAAGAAAATAAATAATTTTATTAAATATCCCTCAACACATGTTAACTGAATAGCAATAATAGGGATGTTTTTTAAGAATTTAATATTATTGTGGACCTGTGTAAAGATCTGAGGTTTCAGTGTTGTTATCTACACTGAAGTTGCCTCAAATAACGTGTTTTGTAATCCCTCAAATATTCTTGAACCACAGAGGAGTCTTTCTTCATACAACTCTTTAAATTACACTAAGATCAGTATAAGAAAACTCAGCCTACGTTGGAATTAAGTTATTTGATCCTGTGAATATATCCAAGAGAATAAGAGTACAGTTAATTTATTGGTTGCTTGGGTTTAGGTGGGAGTGCATAGCTGGACAGCACAGAAATGAAAATGGAAAACTGATCCTTTTTAAGGGACCATAAATCAGAACACGAATTCATATTGCAAGATTGTCAAGTGAGAAGGGGAATTGCTCTTTCTTTAATCCTCTGTATCATAACCACTTGGATAAAAGAGTTTGGTAAAAAGGGGTGAGTAAATGTTTATGGCACTTTAAAAGATGTCATATGATTTTATTGAAAATAATTAAAGAAGGGAAGATGGTAATCTAGAGATTGTTTAGCTCAAGTGCCTCCTACAAGTCAGGAAGAGGATGTGAGTGGTTACTTAGCTAGCCACAGGCTGATATGGAGCCACAGGCTGATATGGAGCCACAGACTGGTAAGTCCAGTTCTTCTGCATTAGAGTTCCTACATTAGTAACACAGCAGTGCTGCCTTTCTGATCTTCCTCTGGAGAGGTAAGGCAGATGAATCTAGAATATTTCCCATAGAAATCTGATTCATGCAAACAGACTGCTAAGTAATGTTTAGGACTTGAACCCCAGATATGACTGATGTTCACAAATACCTGCCACCAGCTGCCTAATTTACTGAGGCTCAGTGAAAAATTAAAGTGTGGGGCCCCCAATGCTAAAAAATTATTAAGAGTTTCAAGATAGTAAGTACTGAGCATTAAGTTGATAAGTACAGAAATTGTGTAAGCATAGGACCTTATGCTGCCTCTCAGGTTCAACACCCTTCAATTTGAGCCTGTGAACCTGCACACACATATATAGAAGTCTGTTTTTGAAAAATCATTCTTATTCTCTCAGGGCCCTGATAATAAATGAGTAACTGTAAACGGCCCATGCACAGAAGGCAATGGCACCCCACTCCAGTACTCTTGCCTGGAAAATCCCATGGGCCCAGGAGCCTGGTGGGCTGCAGTCTATGGGGTCGCTAAGAGTCGGACACGACTGAGCAACTTCACTTTCATGCTTCAGAGAAGGAAATGGCAACCCACTCCAGTGTTCTTGCCTGGAGAATCCCAGGGATGGGGGAGCCTGGTGGGCTGCCGTCTCTGGAGGTGCACAGAGTTGAACACGACTGAAGCGACTTAGCACAGCAGCAGCAGCAGCAGCAGCAGCAGCAGCAGCAAACAGCCCATGATACTTTATCTTTAAATTTATTTATCAATTTGAGAGATAGAATATGTTCCCAATGGGCTAGGAGCTAGAAATATGGCTGGGAATGAAATAGACCAGAACCCATGCTTTCAGAGGTTCACAGTGTGATTGAAAAATTAGTAGTAAAGTCAGCGAACAAGTGGAGCTCCCCAAGAGGCCCTAGTAGTAATGAATTCGCCTGTTAGTGTGGAAGACGTAAGACACACGGGTTCAATCCCTGGGTCAGGAAGATCCCCTGGAGCAGAGCATGGCAACCCACTCCAGTTGTCTTGCCTGGAGAATCCCATGGACAAAGGAGCCTGGCAGGCTACAGTCGATGGGGTCAGAAAGGTGGACACGACTTAGTGACTAAACCACCACCACTACCACCAGTTACATTCTGTGTTGTGGCTTTCCAGATTCAGATCCATCTCAGAGGGTAACGGTGCTTCCAGTTCAGATTCAGGGAGGAGACTGCCTCCTCTGTTTTGTTCTGATCCACATCGGCATTGCTTGTAGTTGTTGCTCAGTCACTAAGTCATATCCGACTCTTTGTGACCTCATGAAGTGCAACATGCCCGGTTCCTTTATCCTTCACTCTCTCCCAGAGTTTGCTCAAACTTATGTCCATTGAATTGGTAATGCCATCCAACTGTTTCATCCTCTGTCACCCCCTTCTCCTTTTGCCTTCTGTCTTCCCCAGAATCAGGGTCTTTTCCAATGAACTGACTCTTCCCATCAGGTGGACAAATATTGGAGCTTCAGCTTCCACATACTGTGGAATGAGTATTCAAGGTTGACTTCCTTTAGCATTACCTACTCCATGATAAAAGGGGCAAAAGACACATGGTTCACCAAGACGCACCGCTTCACAAGAGCTGTGGGTGAAGGTTTTCCTTGATAACTGTGACCATGTTCTCCAAATATTTCTACAGTGTTGGAGAGCCTTGGATGGCACCAGGTCTTCCCAGTGTTTGGGATGGGATTAAACGATTGAGACCAGCTGTTACAACCATTAGTTGTAGGAGCTTTATACTGGGTCTTATGTAAATGGTTAAATGGAAAACATTCCAGTCAATGACTCCACCTGAATTTCGAGCCATGATGAATTTTGCCTCCATGCCTTTCCCTTGAACAAAGGAATGGGAGTCTGATTTTAGATAAAGATATTTAAATAAAGGCATCGGTATAGGTTTTCAAGAAAATATTTTAAATATATCATTTAATAAGACCCGGATTTTTTTTAAAGTATTTTTTCTCCCATCTCTTATTAGGTCCTTTTTGTGATGCTGTTTTTAAAGTAAAGGTATTCAGAAGTCTTTGAAAACAACTTCACTAAAAAGCATGGGAAAAAACGTTGTAAGAACAGGAAAGAAGACCCAGGACTCAGAGTAGAAACCATTGGTACAATTACTGGAAAGAAACAGAGAGAGAAGGACCAAAGAAGTCAGGCCCAATTTGCCAAAGTTTTTCCTTGTTATATAAGAAAAATTCACTGGACTTAAAATGAAATACAAAATGGTACTTCCAGCCAGAAAAAAAAAGCTACTTTAAGAAGTCATCATTATTTATCACCAAGAATCCATTTACTTCAAATGGCTTTTTAAGTCTGGCTACACAGTCTTTGAGTTCTGCTTAGCAGAGTTGAAAGCCTCTAGGAAAAGGTTAAACACACAGTCTGTTTATGTAGATAGTAAGTCTGGTAAATATATTGAAAATTGGAATAGCATCATTTGCTACACTCAGACACAGAAGGTCTCCCACGCCATCTGGAAATTTTTACTTTTTTTCTTTTGTAGCCTGTTATGTCTATTAGGAAAATAGATATGCATACATTTTTGAATAATCAGGGTTGCAATGTTTATAAAAACACCATTAATAAAAATAGCAACACAATATTGCATCTTTTTATGAAAAGTATAGAGAGGCTATGCCAAAGTGAGCCACTGAAAGAATCTAATTTTCAATGAAACCTCTTATTTTTAATTTTCACAGCTCACAGTTGAGTCATATAGTTGTTCTTTTCAGTTCAGTTCAGTCGCTCAGTCGTGTCTGACTCTTTGAGACCCCGTGAACTGCAGCACACCAGGCCTCCTTGTCCATCACCAACTCCACCCAAACCCATGTCTATTGAATTTGTGATGCCATCCAATCATCTTATCCTCTGTCGTCCCCTTCTCCTCCTCCCTTCAATCTTTCCCAGTATCAGGGTCTTTTCCAATGAGTCAGCTCTTCACATGAGGTGGCCAAAGTAGTGGAGTTTCAGCTTCAACAGCAGTCCTTCCAATGAACATCCAGGACTGATCTCCTTTAGAATGGACTGGTTGGATCTCCTTGCAGTCCAAGGGACTCTCAAGAGTCTTCTCCAACACCACAGTTCAAAAGCATCAATTCTTTCACTCAGCTTTCTTTATCAGCTTTATTTCTTTATGTCCTTTTTAGTAGTAGACAGTTAAAAAAGATTAAATTAACTTAAAACATTATATGTTTTCTTAGATAGGGGAAGGCAATGGAACCCCATTTCAGTACTCTTGCCTGCAAAATCCCATGGATGGAGGAGCCTGATAGGCTGCAATCCATGGGATTGTGAAGAGTCGGACATGACTGAGCATCTTCACTTTTACTTTTCACTTTGATGCATTGGAGAAGGAAATGGCAACCCACTCCATTCTCTCTTGCCTGTAGAATCCCAAGGACGGCAGAGCCTGGTGGGCTGCTGTCTATGGGGTCGCACAGAGTCAGACAGGACTGAAGCGACTTAGCAGCAACAGCAGCAGCTTGTTATGACATTAGGTTTAGATATAGCAAAACCTGTTTTATACCTACATCTAGAGTCCTCAGTTGGTAAAATTCAATGAGTTACACTCTTTAAATAAAGCAATAGATGAGACTATTCTGCTGAATCGTGTACACATCCTTAATGCTGTCCTGTGCTGTGCTTAGTCGTTTAGCCGTGTCCAGCTCTTTGAGACCCCATGGACTGTAGCCTGCCAGGCTCCTCTGTCCATGGGGATTCTCCAGGCAAGAACACTGAAGTGGGTTGCTATTCCCTTCTCCACATCTTCATGGCCCAGGGATTAAACTTGTGTTTCCTGCATTACAGGCAGATTGTTTACTGCCACCGATAGATGCCTCCTATCGCACTGGCTGATATAAAAGCTAAAACATAAGTTAGGTATTTTTTCCTAAACTCTATAAGTTTCACCTTTCTTATCTATAAAAATGTCCATGATAATTACAGCTCGCCCATAGGGTCATTTTCAGAAATAAGCCAAATGATGGATATAAAGCAGATAGTATTAGGTTTGGCCATAGACCACACAGAATAAAATTAGGATCATTATAATTTGTATATAAATGTATGTATATCCACAATTTATTGAATTATTTTCATTGATTGGCCTGTTCAATTGTGCATGTAGCACAGATTTCATTATTCAAGGTATTTCATATTGAGACTGTTTTCACACTTTAGTAATTCTCAACAGGTCCCCACATGGAAACCAAGTATCATGGAGACAATATTACATAGTGAACAAGACTAGCTATGGGCTGAGACTGAAGAACTGGTTGGCAGTTCTAGCTTGTCCATATTTTCTGGACACTAGTCTCCCCATCTATAGAATGAATCAAGAGTCACGCTGAGTCGTATTTTAATTATTTTAATGGACGTATTGCTAAGCACGAAAGTAGGTGTTCAATACATGTTTGCTGAGTGAGTAAAAGGATTCTCCAATCACTGAACTCATGTGTAGCGCTAAAGACTAATTTCCTTTCTACAAAAAAAATGTATAGCAGTTTTTCAGAAGAAGATATTTGCACATTTAAGAAAGATTTGTTTACATGGTATTAAAAATTGGAACTTTTTGTATTGGTCCATGCAATGAGAAGAACTCTTTTATGTGAATGGCAATGGATCATAGGTATCAACGACCATAATAAATTCTGTAATAAATAAAAGCCAATACACTTGCTTTTTTCCTAAAATCATAGACTTGATTTTAGTGTAAATTCTATCAAACTTTTTGACATTTCTGCCTGGTATGGACTGTTTTGTTCCTCCATAGTTTATTGAAGCCCTAACCCCGGGCTTCCCTGACAGCTCAGTTGGTAAAGAATCCGCCTATAATGTGGGAAACCTGGGTTTGATCCTTGGGTTGGGAAGATCCCCTGGAGAAGGGAAGCCCTAACTTCAACTACCTTGGAATATATCTGTATTTGGAGACAGAGTTAAGCTAATAAAGTCATCAGAGTGGGGCCTATCTGACCGGAGTCTTTCTATAAGAAGAGGGTGTGTATATAAGAGGCGTCTTTTCTAAACCTTTATATAAGAGGAGTCTTTATGTAAGAAGAGAGTGTATGGGAAGAAAGGGGTACAGAGCATGGTCGCATGTGAGGCTGTAAGAAGAAGATGGGCATCTACAAGCCAGGATGGGCGATTCAGAAGGAGCCAACCCTGCCATCACTTTGACTTCAGACTTCTAGTCCTTACAGTTATGAGAAATAAGTCTCTGTTGTTTAAAACACCCAGTCTATGGTACATTTTCATCGCAAAATAAAACACTTGCCATCCAAACATTACTACAAATCTAATGTTTTCTAAGAAGCCTTTCTGAAAACTCTGAATTGTTTTACCTTCATAGCCATCTTGCATTTTTATTTCACTTTATGTTTTTCATGAATTTTCTCTCTTCAAACTGATCACCAGTCGCAAAGGGATGGAGTGTTGCCTTGCTTGCTTATGTATGTTTCCGTGTGCGTGTGTTCTCCACAGTGTCTGCCATATTTCACATACGTGAAATAGTAGACATTCCATAAATATTTAGACTGATTTTAAATATTCATATAATAGGATATTTATGAAATATATGAGTGATTTTCAGTTTAATTGGATGATTCACCTTAGTATGTGGCCTTTGGGGTTTCCTTGGGCACAGGCTATCAGTAGTTCTGTTTCTGTATCATGTTATGCCTTGCTAGCCAAACTCTGCTATAGTTGACTATTGGGAGATTGAGAAGAGTGGAAGAGGTGAGATTCTGAAAAGTGATTTGGTGAGCCTATTAAAAATTGATATAACATCTTTGTTTCGAAAGTATTTGTTTGACTACCGTGATGAAAAGTTTACAGAGAAAGAAGGTACTTCAAGGTTTAAAGCTTGTAATTGCCTTAAAGTAGATGTGGAGATGAAAGCTTAGAAACCACCCTGTCTTTGAGAATCTTTTATCAATGTCTAAAGTTTTAACATTGGGACCATTGGATATCATTGGGACTGACACTGGATTTATGACATTTGCAGTGTCTGACTCTCAGCAATAATGAAGTAAGAGGATAACAAATGTTTCCCAAATAACCAAGTTGTGTGTGTTTGTGTGTGTGTGAACTGTGTGTACTATATACAGTGACATGCACACAATAAAATCATAGCCTTCTGCCACCACCACTTTAACTGTACCTCCATCAGAAGTAAGCATTGTTTTCCCAATAATGTCAAATTAGCCTTGACTAAATACAAAATCATTTACATATTTGAAGCACCAAACATCAAAGGGCTGTTTATGGAAATAAATATTATTGGCTTTGAATACATTTACGTCTGAGTTTAGATAAGTCAGAAAAGAAGAATATAATAAGCTCTCTGGGTTCTATTGAGTATGGACACATTTGCTGGCTTGTGTAAAATCTATGCTGAAATTTCTCTATAAGAATTAAGTTTCCCAAAAGTGATGCCTGGCAAGTTTTGTTTTTTGATAGTTTCTAATTTGGCAAATAGCTTTTCTTATCTGTATGTTGAACTCTGTACTTAATATATTCTCAGGGATTGGACTGGTGAGAAATGATTACTCAGTGAATTTATATTTAGAAGTAGTTCAGAATGCTCCTTTGAGGTAACTGAGGTTTATAGAAGAAACATCACCTTTTTAGGTTCAAGATCATGGGACATTGTGACTATTGTAGTTTTCATATTTTCCCCTGAGCTAGGTTTCACAAGTTTTCCAGATAACTCTTTTGCCATTGAAGAGGTTAGATAATTCCTGTCTTTAACCAATACCTATTTTCCACTCCCCCACCCCCACAAACACACAAAAGAAGGGAAAGAAAGAGCAGAGGGTAAGAAATAAAACACAACAAATCAGGGTATGGTTTCCATTCTTTTGAGAATTTTAAGTTCATGTTTTAACATTTCTCAGCCGATGGTGCTGCTGATTTTTTTTTAAAATATAGTATTAGAGAGGAATTGCATCCCAGGAAGTCTTTAATCAAGAGTTAGGACTGTGCAGTTGAAAGAACCCATAATTTCAAATTACTAAACACATGTTTTTTCCCCACTCCCTGCTTCCTCTGGATGTAAAAGAGTAGTTTTTAAATGAAGATGCAAATTACTATTTGTTCATGATAACTTTAGCATGCTTCTTGGTTTACATTTAAAAAAATGATCTGATAAATACAAACTTCACCACAGGGGATTGCAAAGACTAGTTTGCTAGTTCAATTTAATTTTTTAATTAATAAGTGCGGTCTGAAGTGTACACTTTCTGTCTTCAGACCTGAAAGACCTTTGAATATGGAATTAGTCTTGATATGCTTGTAACGGAATCAGTGTTTTCAGAAACCTCAGGATCCAATTATCGGTGTTCCAGACAAGATATTACTTGTCCCTTTATCAGTTCTACTGTCTCCTGTCTATTCTCAGCTGAAGACCCAGCCTAATCTGGTGGGACAAATTAACCAGTTAGAAGTTGAGAATGAAAGATAATTTTGGAGTTTGGGGTTAACATGAACACCCTACTATGTGTAAAATAGGTAAACAAGGATCTGCTGTATAGCACAGGGAACTATATTTAATATCCAGTGATAACCTATATTGGCAAGCAATCAGAAAAATAATATATATATGGTTGCATAGCATCACTGACTCAATGGCCATGAACTTGGGCAAATTCCAGGAGGTAGTGAGGGGCAGGGAGGCTTGGCAAGCTGCAATCCAAAGAGTTGGAAGTGACTTAGCAACTGAACAACAATATATATGTGTGCATATATATATGTGTATTTGTGTGTGTGTGTGTGTGTGTGTGTGTGTGTGTGTATGAATCATCTGAAACTAATGCAGCCTTATAAATTAACTATAGTTCAATTAAAAAAAAAAGTGTTGAGAATGACCAAGGATCCCAGTAATGGGTGTCAGGCCAAGTCTTTGGCCATAATAACTTATGACTCTCTTAAATAGTTAAAGTGTGGGTTCATATGTAAGTTACAGGAAACCCTGCTAAACAGTGGGTTAAGCTAATTTAATATTTTATTCTGTCTTAACAAGAAATCAGACTATTTCCAAGTCTGGGCATGTATCTTGTGGATCCGGGAGGTCTGGTGAATATGTCTTTAATTTTCCTGATTTTTTTTTTTAACTTCATGGATACATTATGGCTGCTTAATCACTTGCTATCATATTCAAATTCCTAATAGTTTAAAGGAGGTGAAAAACATAGTAGAAAAAGATGGGAGAAGGAAAAAGCAACATCTGTATTGGAAAATAAACATTTTCCCCCACATTCTTAGCAGACTTTTACTTGAATTTCATGGGCCAAACAGTAACGTGTGACCACTCTTACACAATGGGATATGAGATAGTAGGCTTTTAGCTTTCCACAGTAAAATAAAAACAAAGGAAGGAATAGGAACAAGCTCAAATAAACAAAACGTAAAATCTGCCACAGATCAACCCAGAGTTTTACTGTGTGAGATTAAGGAAGCGGAGAGCCTAAGGAAAGCTGCTAGACATCACAGCGAGCTCAGTAAGAATTTTCCCATCATGACTAATGACACTCATCCAAAGACAAACACAAATCTATGTATATATTCGGGAGAGAATGTTGAGTTAGCTCACAAATCTGAATCTAGCAGAATTTAGCATAATAGAATTTTTTACTTAGTTCTACCTTAAGCCCCATCTTATTACCCCTAAATTGCATATAAAACCTGAAGCTGTTTTGAATTACTTATTTGGGGAAACATCCTGCTTTTATGAGAAGTCAATAATTTTCTATTTCTATAGGCTCAGAAATTGAGAACTTTTCATAATGTGGACATGTTATACCCCAAGTTGTCCCATGGTAGAGACAATGTCACCATGAAATAGTGAGCCTCGGGTCACTGCAAATGCCGCAGGGTGGATACAGTACAAATTCTTTTTCAGAGTGGAGAATGGATCTCTGAAGTTCATCACAAATAGTATGAAAAATAAAGAAAATATAGAAAAAGTGATGAATTGCAAATATGGTTTCAGATCCACATCCTTCCGAAGAAGACCTGGGAGATTCTGGTGCCATTGTGTGCGTGTTAATTCAAGTGTGCAACTTCTCTTCATTGAAGCCGTGCTCAGGGCAATGCTGAGAACTGTAGCAATCTGTCTTGCATCAGAGAAATCACCCAGTGAGATCTACCCAGCATAGAATTTTCTGGCATAGTATAGTGAGATTCACTCTAAGCACATTACTTTAACTATGATATCACTGGGAAGGAACAGAACGTATCTTTTCATAGTCCCAGATTTTTGCTCCATCCTGCAAATGACACATGTCACCAGTTTTCTTTTCTCTCAGCACTTACAGAGTCTATGGTTTGCAGTCTTCCTGGTAGGGCTGCCCTTGTAGCTCAGACGGTAAAGAATCTGCCTGCAATGCAGGAGACCCAGGTTCAATCCCTAGGTCAGGAAGATCCCCTGTAGAAGGAAGTGGCAACCCACTCCAGTATTCTTGCCTGGAAAATCCAATGGACAGAAGAGCCTGGTGGGCTATAGTCCAACAGGTTGCAGGGAGTCAGACACAACTGAGCGACTAACAGTTTGGTGCAGGAAAAAGCTCCTTGTCCTTTCCTGGAACTGTTCCCCTCACCCTGGCTCCATTCCTCCATATGTACTAGCTCTGCCTACTTAACAATATGTTGATTTTCTTCAACAAGAGTTCCAGATTTCTGGCTCCACATTCCATAATTATAGTACCCAGAGTGAACAAGAATGTACATATTAACACCATCCCAAGATGGACTCAATGAGCAATGCTTTGAGGAAGTTAGGTTATGATGAGGGTAAGATAGGAAGCTAGAATAGTGTCCTCAAAGTTGTTTAATTCCAAACAATGATAGAGGCTGTTTATGACAGTCAATGAATGATATGAGATTTTATTGAGTAAAATGTTAGAAACTTGTAAATATAAAGCAACAATTCATAAATTATGCTTGTGTGCTCAGTTGCTCAGCTGTGTCCAATTCTTTGCAACCCCATGAACTGTAGCCTGCCAGGGACTTCTGTTCATGGAATTTCCCAGGCGGTAATACTGGAGTGTGTAGCCATTTCCTTCTCCCGGAGATCTTCCCAACGCAGGGATATAACATGCGTCTCCTATATTGCAGGCAAATTCTTTATCACTGAGTCACCTGGGAAGCTCCTTATAAATAATAGATCTACATAATTCTTGAGTTTTGAGATCAATGGGGTATTTATTCTGCCAGTGGCAAAACATTGGTGAGAAGAAATGAACAATAAATAATGGAAAACAAAGCAATTTTAGGATTTTTTTTTCCAAAATGGCATTTCCTTTTTTTTGGACCCGCTTTTCAAGTTAGTTGGAGAATTTGCAAGAAAAAACATGTTGCAGTGGCAGAATTAATTACAAGGAAGTGTAGAAGGAAATATTGTCACATGTTCCTGCTTGTTAACATGTGAGGGGCAGTGTTTCTCTGGGGACATGAGACATCCACACCCTTGTTGACTTTGGACTTGGTCTGCTTCTCATTTTGGCCAGAAAAAGAAAAAAAAAAGTGAGAAGACAGGATATGTGCCACATCCCATCAGCAGCTTTAAGAACCATTGTGTGTTTTACCCATCTCTATTGCTCTTTCTCTGTGCCGCAGAATGACATGCCATAAAGAAGAACAGCTTGTTCGCTCTAGGTCTCCAGATTAGAAGAGAGTGGAACAGAGTTGAAACCATTAATTCACAATAGTGAACTTGAAGCATCGATAAAAAATAAGTTAATGAGTGAGACATACATTTTATTGTTTAAGTCTCTGGGATTTTTGGGTTATTTGTTACTGCATCAGAGCTGACTACTACAGAACTTATTATGCTTTCTTATTTTATAAGTGAGTACCACCCTCACTGGACTGCTCCCCAAAGTCCAGAATAATGGTGTAAGTTTTCCTTTCTTTCCTCTTAGTGGAGAATATCTCCACAACCCAGAATGGAAACATTTTAACTTATAATTTAAAGAGGACCAAAGGAATATAAAATGCTGGGTCTTTTCCTCTTTTATGATGTATGGAAATTCTTGGAATTAAAACAGATTCATCTGTTTGGAGAGAATGGTGGGCAGGCATAGAGTAAATGTCAGTGATCAAAAAGGCAATGCTAACATTTTCTCAAACAAAGATAATCTTCTTTATACTAGCCCTTTGCAATATGAGAAGGAAGGATTTCTACAGAATAGGTTATATACATAGTTTATTCACTTTAGAGATGTAATAAACTATTATTGACTTTTGGGACTTGAGCATTATTCTATGTGGCACATTTTATAATTGCTTGTGCTCCTTGGCAGACTGTTGGAGGCTTCATTCCCTAAAAATCTTTTAAAGCAATTGCTGACTTTAGGAAAACTGATTAGTAAAGCCGCATTGAATAACTAGAGGTCTCTTGTGATGTTTTGCCAGAATAATTCACATAAAAACTGTGGTATAGATCTTTGAAACTTTCCTATTCCTTCATACGTTTCAAGAGAAGATTTATCTCAGGTCACACAGATGAAATATGGTACAGATTATTTTCAAACAGTATTCTACCTAAATGCAGAAGCCCCAGGTAGAGTTCTATAAGAAATGTGCTTCCTGGACAAATGCTGAGTTTAAGCATTGACATCTTATATACAGTTGTAATTGAAAAGGTTCTTGTAGACATAGGCCTTACAGACATATATTTCTACTGTCTGAGAAGACTCCTAAAAGTCAACACATTTTGCCATGTGAAAGTGTAGTTCTCAACCTGAAATGAATTACTAAAGTAGGTTGTTTTTCATTGAAGAACGTTCTCTTGAAATAATAATATTCAGGCATCATGACCTCCATTATGTAGCCATCATATTAGCTATGACAAATGGGGACATTCCAATGGTGTCCGGATTGTTCAAGTCATTTTGTATGATGCATGACAGGGCACTCATCTTAAATGAACAGACCTTTCAAAGTTTACAAGTTGTTGAGTTTCCCAAAAGAAATCAAATAATAAAGTCAACATGTAACCTTCATCTACACTGTAGAAATATTATGCTACATTTTAGCTTCTAGGTGAAAAATGCATCTGAGTTCACTGTATATGATAATGTTCTAATCACATACTGTAAAGTTGCACTGAAATTGTCAAGTAGATCAACAAAACACATATAACATTTAGTCATATGACATTTGCTGGTATGTAACTCTCTTGGGACTATCTTACTCTGTTGAGATATAAACCTTTTATAAGTTTTGAAATATTCACAATGTCTAAGGTATGCTAATTAATTAACAATGTCTCCAAGATGGAAATAATAAACAAATTGTTTACATATATGTTATACATATGCATATATATAAATTTAGACTTTTGAACATACACATGGTAAGTTGCTTCAGTCGTGTCCAACTCTCTGTGACCCCATAGGTGGCCTCCCACCAGGCTCCCCCATCCCTGGGATTCTCCAGGCAAGAATTCTGGAGTGGGTTGCCATTTCCTTCTCTAATGCATGAAAGTGAAAAGTGAAAGTGAAGTCACTCAGTTGTGTCCGACTCTTCGTGACCCCATGTACTGCCACCTACCAGGCTCCTCCATCCATGAGATTTTCCAGGCAAGAGTAGTGGAGTGGGTTACCATTGCCTTCTCTGGAATATACATATAGGAATATATATATATGAATGTATATGTATATGTATTACTATGTATATATTCTAAATCTAAATTTTTGCAAAAGTAAACATTTGTCACAATTACTTTTTTAGCCAATACTATGTTTTTAATTAGTCTTCTGTTTTCATTTTAAAAATGTAAATGCTGTTTAAAAGTTTGACCCTTGTTCAAAGCAATAGTATCAACTGTCTCACAATGGAGCATTACTCAGCCCTTAAAAAGAATAAATTTGATGCAGTTCTAATAAGATGGATGAGCCGATTATACAGAGTGAAGTTAGCCAGAAAGAAAAACACCAATACAGTATACTGACACATATATATGGAATTTAGAAAGATAGTAATGATGACCCTGTAAGTGAGACAACAAAAGAGACACAGAGGTATAGAACGGACTTTTGGACTCTGAGAGAGAGGGAGAGGGTGGAATGATTTGGGAGAATGGCACTGAAACATGTATACTATCATATAAGAAATGAAGCACCAGTCTATGTTCAATACAGGATATAGGATGCTTGGGGCTGGTGTACGGGATGATCCGGGGAGATGGTGTGGGGTGGGAGGTAGGAGGGGCTTCGGCATTGGGAGATCGTGTACACCTGTGGCTGATTCATGTCAATGTATGGCAAAACCAATACAGTATTGTAAAATAGAATAAAGTATTAAATAAAAAAAAAAAAGAAACTGTCTTTGAACATAATCACTGTCTTTCAGTAGTGCCTGTACTCACTTTCCAGGATACACTGGTTATTTTAGATTAACAACTCTAACAAGATCCTCTCATTGCCATCAGTGCCTCAGGCATTCTAGGTTTTATTTTTGGGAAAAAGAGTCAAAATTACAGTTGGACTTAATTAAAGATAATATAACAAATTATAACTGCATACAGAAATCAATGATGACCTATTATATCTTGAGAGTGGGATTTTAGAATGAAATCGTAGGAAATGGTGTAAAGTTCATTTTACATGTATAATAACGTGTCAAAATAACTGGTTAATAATCACCTAAATTTTATTTCCATATGATAATTATTATTTATTTCAATAATATTTGAGTAAATAGTAGTAAAATAGCATATGTATGTATATTAAAATCTTCATTTACTCAAGCAACAGTTATTTAGCTCCTTTTTTGGAACGAAATACTAGATGTTTAGGATTATAGCATGAAAAGTTAAGCAAAAGAACAACAAAATAATCTACCATCATGGTGCTACATCCTGGTGGAGAGAGCAAATAATAAAGAAATAAAAAAATTTAAAAAATAGAATTTGTCAGATAATTCCAGGTGCATGGAGAGAAATTAAGCAAGCAGAGGGTAGAGAATGAAAGGAGGCAGGGGTGATATTTTCAAGTGTGCACTTAGGAAAGGCTTCACTCAGGAGATATTGAACATAGTGCAAAGATCCTGAGGAAGGAACGTGCCTCGAATTTCTCTGAGCTTTAAGAATACTGGTGTGTCTAAAGTGGGGTGGGGTGATAGAGTAGGAAACAAGAATCCTTGAAGAGCCTCAGAAAATCCTGTAGGGCCTTGTGGAGAAATTCTCTTTCTCCAAGAGAAATGAGACATTATAGCAAAGTTTCAAGAGATCCATAATTTTGTATGACATGTCTTGAAAATAGATTGTACGATTGGGGTCAGACTAGAAGCAGGAAGAGTAGTCGGGAGACTTTGAAATAATCTAGGCAGGAGAAGAAGATTGCCTGGAGCCTGGTGGGATCATGAAGATAGCGAGAATGGTCATATTCTACAAATATTTGGAACTGGAGTATACAAAATTTAGTGAAAGTTTAGTTTTCCATTGTGAAAGAAGCAAAGTAGTCAAGAAGGATGCCAAATTTAAAATCATTGCTCATTTTTAGGTTGGCAGTCAGAATGAGGGATCTCTTTCAAAAGGTAAAGTTATGTCCCTGGGCTTTTGAAGTCAAGGGGGTTATGAGAACTTACAGATTTTGCAGTCTGTAATGAGAAGTTTTTCATCTTATTTTTAGAAGTTTAGCATTTTCATTAATTATGAAAGTAGGCAAGACATAGCTGTAGGATTAGCAATAACTATACCTTTATCACCAATAGGATTAACACGTATATTCATAGTGCATTACATTTGTAGGTGCAAATCTCTCAAAGTGACATTTACACTCATCAGTATTTCCCAATAATTATTAGTAATTATATCTGCTCCCAGACCTTATCAATTAATGTTTTAATAAAGAACTATATCTATCACAATCAAAAATATCTTGGTTAAGTTCAACATAATAGTTTCCTGCATATTAATTTGTATTTTATTTTAGGCATTTTTTTTTTAGACATTATTCTGAGAAGCTGTCTGCAGTCTTCTGGAGAATGCCAAAAGGATCTATGTCACAAAAAAGTTAAAAGCACTTATTTTTGCCAAGTGCAATAGTACACATCTTTGGAGAGTATGCCAATGTGCACTTTCAAAGGTAGCACAGATAATAACAATAGTAATAAAAATGATATTAATAAATGATGAATCATCATGTAATTACTCTGTGCTAGGTATGTTATCTGTTTTCCATAGCCAACCAATCAGGCAAAGGTTATATTCATTTTATATAGAAGAAAATTGAGGATTAGAAAAGATTAGGTTATAAGGCCATACACCTGGTAAGTAGAGATTCAAATTTAAATCTGTTTCCTAAATGTATCCTCTTTACCAACAAAAGATACTGCTTCAACCATGGAAAGCTCAAACTGGTGATGTAAAATATCTGTTTCAAGAAATGAAGCATTCTATAGCCATTTTTTAGGGAGACAGGATAACATAAAAGCAACATAAGAAATATTTTCTATGGTCAAGAAAACATTTTCCTCCTTTTTGGGTGGTTTCATGTAGAGTGAGGATAGTCTCACTTATTTTCTGATCCTTTAAACCATGTGTGTTCTTTGTAAAGCATATGCAGCTATTCACAGAACTGTCATGGAAGAAGGGAAAGGTCCACTAGAATGCAACTGATGAGACAACCAGTATTGATATTTTGACACTGTCCTTTCATGTACCTCTTTTGCAGTACATACGTTTATATGTATACTTTTACATAAGTGGGGTCAAATAGCAATATGTTTTTTAAGAAGAGATATTGTGCCTATTCTCTCATCCTGTCTTCACAGTTGTATCTCATTTCTCATTCTCACACACCTACTCTTAGGGGAAGCCATGTTATTCACCTAAGATATGCCCTCCACTCCAAGGGAAAATGCAACAAGGACTCAGATGTGACTTGGGCAATGATTGGCTAAGAGTAAGTAAAGCTCAGCATCTAAGGGTGTGTGCCAGGCACACCACATTCATTCCGCCTGGGCTTGATTTAGACCTCACCAGGCTTCTTATCCAATTTTGAACAGCATATTTAATACATTATTGCCTCCTCTGTAAAAGGGGATGACAATACTCTTTAATACTGTTTACGTCAACAAATGTGAATTTTCAGTGAGTCACTGCAGGAAAACTTTATACAGGAGTCAGTGCTCAGAGTCAGAAGCCGTAGTTCTTGGGCTGTTGCCTTGCAGTCCGACTCTTCTCCTTTCATGGCACGGGGGTGGTCTAGGTCACATATAAGTGGCTGCTGGTTCACTGGGGATGACCAGCAGGAGAATTCAAAAGCCTGCGTCCACCTGGGCACTGTCGGTAGCATTCTTTGCATTTATTGTTCAGATCTCAAAATATATCAGTTCAGTTCAGTTCAGTTCCTCAGTCGTATCCGACTCTTTGCGACCACATAAATCGCAACACGCCAGGACTCCCTGTCTATCAACAACTCCCGGAGTTCACTCAGATTCATATCCATCGAGTCAGTGATGTCATCC
>SJYC01144256.1:0-11082 GCA_006408675.1 Madoqua kirkii | reverse complement strand
GGAAACTAAGATCATGACCTTTGATCCCATCACTTCATGGTAAATAGTTGGGGAAACAGTGTCTGAGTTTATTTTTCTAGACTCCTAAATCACTGCAGATGTTTTTGCCGCCATAAAATTAAAAGACGCTTACTCCTTGGAAGGAAACTTATGACCAACCTAGACCATATATTAAAAAGCAGAGACATTACTTTTCCAACAAAGGTCTGTGTAGGCAAGGCTATTGTTTTTCCAGTGGTCATGTATGGATGTGAGAGTTGGACTATAAAGAAAGCTGAGCACTGAAGAAATGATGCTTTTGAACTGTGGTGTTGGAGAAGATTCTTAAGAATCCTTTGGGCTGCAAGGAGATCCAACCAGTCCATCCTAAAGCGGGTCAGTCCTGGGTGTTCTTTGAAAGGACTGATGTTGAGGCTGAACCTCTAATACTTTGACAACCTTATGTGAAGAACTGACTCACTGGAAAAGCCTCTGATGCTGGGAAAGATTGAGGGGAGGAGGAGAAGGGGAAGACAGAGGATGAGATGGTTGGATGGCATCACCAACTCGATAGACATGGGTTTGGGTGGAGTCCGGCAGTTGTTGATGGACTGGGAGGCCTGGTGTGTTGTGGTTCATGGGATCGCAAAGAGTCGGAATTGACTGAGAGACTGAACTGTACTGAAGGAATGCAGAGGATAGAAAAACATTTGTACTTTCCTCCTCCTTGAGAATTCCAGACCCCAATCTCCACTTCGAGAGCTCCAGAGCCCTTTCTCCTCCATTGGCACCCTGAACTTCTTCTCAGTCTGCCTAGGAACTGACTCTCAGTTACTATTATTAAAACTGAATCCATAAACAAAACCATCAAAATCAAAGACGAGATAGATTCACAGGGGAATTCATCAATATAAAGAAGAGTTAACATGTATCTTCAAACTATTCCAAAAAGTTGAAAATAAGGGAACACTCCCAATTAATACTATGAGACCATCATTACCCTGATAACAAATCAGAAAAAAAAAAATACCGAAAAAGAAAGATTTACAGAACATTTCATATGAATGTAGATGGAAATATTGTTAACAATATATCAGCAAGCAGAATTCCACCATGTATAAAAAGGATCATATAACATGACAAATACAGTTTATTCCAGGGATGCAAACGTGGTACAATAGCCACATTTCTATCTATGTGATACACTACATTCACAAAATGCAGTCTAAATGTCATGATCATCTCCCTAGATGCAGGAAAGCATTTGACAGTATTCAATATCCTTTCATAATAAAAACTCTCAATAAAGTTGGGAGAGAAGGGATATATGTCAATATATTAAAGACTTAATGTCAATGGAGTATTACTCAGCCATTAAAAAGAATACATTTGAATCAGTTCTAATGAGGTGGATGAAACTGGAGCCAATTATACAGAGTGAAGTAAGCCAGAAAGAAAAACACCGATACAGTATACTAAAACATATATGTGGAATTTCAAAATATGGTAATAATAACCCTGTATGTGAGACAGCAAAAGAGACATAGATGTATAGAACAATTTTTGGACTCTGTTGGAGAGGGAAAGGGTAGGATGATTGGATGAATGGCATCAAAACATGTATAATATCATATAAGGAATGAATCATCAGTCTAGTTTTGATGCAGGATACAGGATGCTTGGGGCTGGTGCACTGAGATGACCCAGAGAGATGGTATGGGGAGGGAGGTGTGAGGGGGGTTCAGGATTGGGAACATGTGTACACCTGTGTTGGATTCATGTTGATGTATGGCAAAACCAATGCAGTATTTTAAAGTAAAATAAAAATAATAATAATAAAATAAAATAAAAACTCAAAGCAAGCATCATATTGAATCATGAAAACCTGAAAGCTTTCCCTCTAAAATCAGAAAATACAGAAGGATAACTCTCAGTTCAGTTCAGTCACTCTGTCATGTCTGACTCTGCGACCAACTCCTGGAACTTGCTCAAACTCAGGTCCATTGAGTTGGTGGTACCACCCAACCATTTCATCCTCTATTGTCCCCTTCTCCTCCTGGCTTCAGTCTTTCCCAGCATCAGTCTTTTACAGTGAGGAAGTTCTTCACATCAGATGGCCAAAGTATCGGAGCCTCAGCTTCAGCATTAGTTCTTCCAATGCATATTCAGGAAGGATTTCCAGTAAGATTGACTGCTTTGATCTCCTTGTACCCCAAGGGACTCTCAAGAGGCTTCTCTAACACCACAGTTCAAAAGAATCAGTTCTTCAGTGCTCAGCTTTCTTTGTATTCCAATTCCCACATCCATACATGACTACTGGAAAAACTATAGCTTTGACTAGATAGAGCTTTGTCTGCAAAGTAATACCTCCGTTTTTTAAGAAGCTGTCTAGGTTTCTCATAGCTTTTCTTCAAAGGAGCAAGTGTCTTTTAGTTTCATGGCTGCAGTCATCATCTGCAATGATTTTGGAGCCCCAAAATTAAAGTCTATCAATGTTTCCTTTGTTTCCCCATCTATTTGCCATGAAGTGATGGGACTGGATGCTGTAATCTTAGTTTTATTAAATGTTGAGTTTTAAGCCAGCTTTTTCACTCTCCTCTTTCTCATCAAGAGGCTCTTCATTTCCTCTTTGCTTTCTGCATAAGGGTGGTGTCATCTGCATATCTGAAGTTATTGATATTTCTCCCAGCAATTTTGATTCCAGCTTGTGCTTCATTGAGCCCAGCATTTCACATGATGCTCTCTGCATATAAAATAAATAAACAGGGTGACAATATACAGCCTTTATGTACTCCTTTCCCAATGTGGACCACTCTGTTTTTTCTTGTCCACTTCTAACTGATGACTCTTAACTTGCATATAGATTTCTCAGGAGGCAAGTAAGGTGGTCTGATATTCCCATCTCTTTAAGAATTTTCTGCAGTTTATTGTGATCCACACAGGCTTTTATCAAAGGCTGTAGCATAGTCAATGAAGCAGAAGTAAGTGCTTTTCTGGAATTCTCTTGCTTTTTCTATGAGACAAAGATGTTTGCAATCTGATTTCTGGTTCCTCTGCCTTTTCTAAATCCAGCTTGAACATTTGGAAGTTCATGGTTCACGTATTGCTGAGGCATGGCTTGTAGAATTTGGAGCATTACTTTACTAGCATGTGAGATGAGTACAATGGTGTCGTAGTTTGAGCATTATTTGGCATTGCCTTTTTTTGAAATTGGAATGAAAACTGACCTTTTCCAGTCCTGTGGCCACAGCTGAGTTTTCCAAACTTGCTGGCATATTGAGTGCAGCACTTTCACAGCATCTTCTTTCAGGATTTGAATCAGCTCAACTGGAATTCCACCACCTCCACTAGCTTTGTACGTAGTGATGCTTTCTAAGGCCCACTTGACTTCACATTCCGAGATGTCTGACTCTAATTATCATCATGATTATCTGGGTCATGAAGATCTTTTTTGTACAGTACTTCCATGTATTCTTGCCACCTCTTCTTAATATCTTCTGCTTCTGTCAAGTCCATTCCATTTCTGCCCTTTATTGAACTCATCTTTGCATGAAATATTCCATTGGTATCTCTAATTTTTTTGAAGAAATCTCTAGTTTTTCCCAATCTGTTCTTTTCCTCTATTTTTTTGCATTGATCACTGAAGAAGGCTTTCTTATCTTTTCTTGCTATTGTTTGAAACTCTGCATTTTGATGCTTATATATTTCCTTTTCTCCTTTGCTTTTTGCCTCTCTCCATTTCACAGCTATTTGTAAGGCCTCCCCAGACAGCCATTTTGCTTTTTTGCATTTCCTTTCCATTGGGGATGATCTTGATCCCTTTTTCCCGTATAATGTCACAAACCTCATTCCATAGTTCATCAGGCACTCTATCTATCCAATCTAGGCCCTTAAATCTATTTCTCACTTCCACTGTATAATCATAAGGGATTTGATTTAGGTCATACTTGAATGGTCTAGCTGTTTGCCCTACTTTCTTCAATTTAAGTCTGAATTTGGTAATAAGGAGTTCATGATCTAAGCCACAGTCAGCTCCTGGTCTTGTTTTTGTTGACTGTATAGAGCTTCTCCATCTTTGGCTGTATAGAATATAGTCAGTCTTATTTTGGTGTTGACCATCTGGTGAGGTTTATGTGTAGAGTCTTCTCTTGTGTTGTTGGAAGAAGATGTTTGCTATGACCAGTGCATTTTCTTGGCAAAACTCTATTAGTCTTTGCCCTGTGTTATTCCGCATTTCAAGGCCAAATTTGCCTGTTACTCCAGGTGTTTCTTGACTTTCTACTTTAGCATTCCAGTCCCCTATAATGAAAAGGACATCTTTTTTGAGGATTAGTTCTAAAAGGTCTTGTAGGTCTTCATAAAACCGTTCAACTTCAGCTTTTTCAGTGTTACTGGTTGGGGCATAGACTTGGATAACTGTGATATTGAATGATTTGCCTTGGAGATGAACAGAGATCATTCTGTCATTTTTGAGATTGCATGTGGACTCTTTTTTTGACCATGATGGCTACTCCATTTCTTCTGAGGAATTCCTGCCTGCAGTAGTAGCTATAATGGTCATCTGAGTTAAATTCACCCATCCCAGTTCATTTTAGTTCGCTGATTCCTAGAATGTCGACGTTCACACTTGACATCTCTTGTTTGACCACTTCCAAATTGCCTTGAGTCATGGACCTGACATTACAGGTACTTATGCAATGTTGCTCTTTACAGCATCAGATCTTGCTTCTATCACCAGTCACATCCACAACTGGGTATTGTTTTTGCTTTGGCTCCATCCCTTCATTCTTTCTGGAGTTATTTCTCTACTGACATCCAGTAGCATGTTGGGTACCTAATGACCTGGGGAGTTCCTTTTTTGTTATGCTGTCATTTTGCTTTTTCATACTGTTCATGGGATTCTCAAGGCAAGAATACTAAAGTGGCTTTCCATTCCCTTCTCCAATGGACCACATTCTGTCAGACCTCTTTACCATGACCCACTGGTCTTGGGTTGCCCTGCAGGCATGGCTAGGTTTACTGAGTTAGAAAAGGCTGTGATCCTTGTGTGATTAGACTGACTAGTTTTTATTGAGTATGGTTTCACTGTGTCTGCCCTCTGATGCCCTCTTTTAACACCTATCATCTTACTTGGGTTTCTCTTACCTTGGGCTTGAGGTATTTCTTCACAGTTGCTCCAGTAAAGCACAGCCACTGCTCCTACCTTGGATATAGGGTATCTCCTTACTGCCAATGTGGGATAGCTATTCTATGCCCTCCTGTGCCTGCGCAGCCACTGCTCCTCAGGTTGCTCCTCGTGGCCACTGGCCCTGGCCTCGGGCATGGGTGACTCCTCCCAGCTGCCTCCCCTGGCCTCAGGCTCAGGGTGGCTCCTCAGGGTCACTGCCCCTGACCTCGAGAGGGAGGTGCCTTCTCCTGGCTGCCCCTGACCTCAGACATGGGGTGTCTACTCCTAGCTGCCTCTGACCTCAGATGCGGGATAGCTCCTCCTGGCCACCACCCCTGATTCTGGAGGCAGTTTAGTCCCTCTTGGCCACCACCCCATATCATAGAAGAAATCAAAAAAGAAATCAAAATATGCATAGAAGCAAATTAAAATGAAAAGACAACAACCAAAACCTGTGGGATTCAGTAAAAACATTGCTAAGAGGAAGGTTCATAGCAATACATGATTGCTTCAAGAAGCAAGAAAAAAATAAAAAAAACCTAACATTACACCTAAAGCAACTAGAAAAAGAAGAAGTGAAAAACCCCAGGGTTAGTAGAAGGAAATAAATGATAAAAATTGAGGCAGAAATAAATGAAAAAGAAACAGAAGAGATTATAATAAGACTGAAAGCTGGTTCTTTGAGAAGATAAATGAAAGAGACAAATCATTAGCCAGACTCATAAAGAAAAAAAAAAAAAGAACCAAATCAATAAAAGTAGAAATGAAATTGGAAAAATCACAACAAACAACACAGAAATACAAAGGATCATAAGAGACTACTATCAGCAAGAGTATGCCACTAAGAGACAACTTGCAAGAAATGGACGAATTTTTAGAAAAGTTTCAGTTCAGTTCAGTTCAGCAGATCAGTCATGTCCAAATCTTTGCAACCCCATGAATCACACACGCCAGACTTCCCTGTCCATCACCAGCTTTCAGAGTTCACTCAAACTCAAGTCCATCGAGTTGGTGATGCCATCCAGCCATCTCATCCTCTGTCATCCCCTTCTTCTCCTGCCCCCAGTACCTCCCAGAATCAGGATTTTTTCCACTGAGTCACCTCTTTGCATGAAGTGATCAAAGTATTGGAGTTTCAGCTTCAGCATCAGTCCTTCCAATGAACAACCAAGACTGATCTCATTTAGGATGGACTGGTTGGATCTCTTTGCAGTTCAAGGGACTCTCAGGAGTCTTCTCCAAGCCCACAGTTCAAAAGCATCAGTTATTCAGTGCTTAGCTTTCATCAGAGTCCAACTCTCACATACATACCTGACCACTGGAAAAAACCGTAGCCTTGAGTAGACGGACCTTAGTTGGCAAAGTAATGTTTTTACTTTTGAATATGCTATCTAGGTTAGTCATAAATTTCCTTCCAAGGAGAAAACATCTTTTAATTTCATGGTTGCAATCACCATCTGCATTGATTTTGGAGCCCACAAAAATAAAGTCAGCCACTATTTGCACTGACTCCCCATCTATTTACTATGAAGTGATAGGATCAGATGCACTGATCTTAGTTTTCTGAATATTGAGCTAAGCCAACTTTTTCACTCCACTCTTGCACTTTCATCAAGAGGCTCTTTAGTTCCTCTTCACTTTCTGCCATAAGGGTGGCATCATCTGCATATCTGAGGTTATTGATATTTCTCCCTGCAGTCTTGATTCTAGCTTGTGCTTCTTTCAGCCCAGCATTTCTCATGATGTACTCTGCATATAAGTTAAATAAGCAGGGTGACAATATACAGCCTTAGCATACTCCTTTTCCTATTTGGGGCCAGTCTGTTGTTCCATGTTCAGTTCTAAGCACATGTTCATGTGCCTCCAGGCCTGCACATGTTTCTCAAGAGGCAGGTCAGGTGGTCTGGTATTCCCATGTCTTTAGGAATTTTCCACAGTTTATTGTGATCTACACAGTCAAAGGCTTTGGCATAGTCAATAAAGCAGAAATAGATGTTTTTTTTCTGGAACTCCTTTGCTTTTTTGGTGATCCAGAGGATGTTGGCAATTTGATCTTTTTTTTCTCTGCCTTTTCTAAAACCAGCTTAAACATCTGAAAGTTCATGGTTCACAGAAGCTGAAGCCTGGCTTGGAGAATTTTGAGCATTACTTTACTAGCATGTGAAATGAGTGCAATTGTGTTGTTAGTTAGAACATTATTTGGCATGGCCTTTCTTTGGGGTTGGAATGAAAACTGACCTTTTTCAATCCTATGGCCACTGCTAAGTTTTCCAAATTTGGTGGCATATTGAATGTAGCACTTTCACAGCATTGTCTTTTAGAATTTGAAATAGCTCAACTGGAATTCCATCCCCTCCACTAGCTGTGTTCGTAGTGATGCTTTCTAAGGCCCACTTGACTTCACATTCCAGGATGTCTGGCTCTAGGTGAGTGATCACACCATCGTGATTATCTGGGTCATGAAGATCTTTTTTTGTACAGTTCTTCAGTGTATTCTTGCCACCTCTTCTTAATATCTTCTGCTTCTGTTAGGTCCATTCCATTTCTGTCCTTTATCGAGCCCATCTTTGCATGAGATGTTCCCTTGGTATCTCTAACCTTCTTGTAGAGATCTCTATTCTTTCCCATTCTGTTGTTTTCTTCTATTTCTGTGCGTTGATTGCTGAGGAAGACTTTCTTACCTCTCTTTGCTATTCTTTGGAACTCTGCATTCAGATGTTTATATCTTTCCTTTTCTCTTTTACTTTTCACTTCTCTTCTTTTCACAGCTATATGTAGGGCCTCCTCAGACAGACATTTTGCTTTTTTGCATTTCTTTTCCATTGGGATGGTCTTGATCCCTGTCTCCTGGACAATGTCACAAACTTCTGTCTATAGCTCATCAGGCACTCTGTGTATCCGATCTACTCCCTTAAATCTATTTCTCCCTTCTACTGTATAATCATAAGGGATTTGATTTAGGTCATACCTGAATGGTCTAGTGGTTTTCCCCTACTTTCTTCAATTTCAGTCTGAATTTAGAAATAAGGAGTTCATAATCTGAGCCACAGTCATCTCCTGGTCTTTTTTTTGCTGACTGTATAAAGCTTCTCCATCTTTGGCTAAAGAGAATATAATCAATCTGATTTCAGTGTTGACTGGTGATGTGCATGAGTCGAATCTTCTCTTGTGTTGTTAGAAGAGGGTATTTGTTATGACCAGTGTGTTCTCTTGGCAAAACTCTATTAGCCTTTGCCCTGCTACATTCTGTACTTCAAGGCCAAATTTGCCTGTTACCCCAGGTGTTTCTTGACTTCCTATTTTGAATTCCAGTCTTCTATAAGTAAAAGGACATCTTTTTCCTATGTTAGTTCTAAAAGTTCTTGTAGGTCTTCATGGAACCATTCAACTTCAGCTTCTTCAGCATTTCTGATTGGGGCATCGGCTTAAATCACCCTGACATTAAATGCTTGCCTTGGAAATTAACATAGATCATTCTGACATTTTTGATATTGCACCCAAGGCGATGGCACCCCACTCCAGTACTCTTGCCTGGAAAATCCCATGGACAGAGGAGCCTGGTAGGCTGTGGTCCATGGAGTCACAAATAGTCAGACAAGACTGAGTGACTTTTCTTTCACTTTTCACTTTCATATATTGGAGAAGTAAATGGCAACCCACTCCAGTGTTCTTGCCAGGAGAATCCCAGGAACGGAGGAGCCTGGTGGCCTGCCATCTATCCGGTCACACAGAGTTGGACACGACTGAAGTGACTTAGCAGCAGTAGCAGTAGCAATACATTTTGAACTCTTCTTGACCATGATGGCTACTCCATTTATTCTAAGGGAGTCCTGCCCACAGTAGTAGATATAATGGTCATCTGAGTTAAATTCACCCATTCCAGTCCATTTTAGTTCGCTGATTCCTAGAATGTCCGTGTTCACTCTTGCCATCTCCTGTTTGACCATTTCCAATTTGCCTTGATTCATGGAGCTGACATTCCAGGTTCCTATGCAATATTGCTCTTTATACCATCAGACCTTTCTTCTATCAGCAGTCATATCCGCAACTGGGTATTGCTTTTACTTTGGCACCATCCCTTGATTCTTTCTGAAGTTATTTCTCTACTGATCTCCAGTAGTATATTGGACACCTAGTGACCTGGGGAGTTCCCTTTTCATTATCCTGTCATTTTGTTTTTTCATACTGCTCACGCGGTTCTCAAGGCAAGAATACTGAAGTGGTTTGCCATTCTCTTCTCCAGTGGGCCACATTCTGTCAAACCTGTCCACCATGACTCTCCCATCTTGGGTGGCCCCACACGACATAGCTTAGTTTCATTGAGTTAAACACGGCTGTGGTCCACGTGATCAGATTGTCTAGTTTTCTGTGATTATGAGTTCAGTTTGTCTGCCCTCTGATGCCATCTCACAGCACCTACCATCTTACTTGGGTTTCTCTTACCTTGGACTTGGGGTATCTCTTCATGGCTGCTGCAGCAAAGTGAAGCTGCTGCTCCTAACCTTGGATGAGGGGCATCTCCTCAAGGCTGCCCCTCCTGACCTTGAATGTGGAATAGCTCCTCTCGGCCTCCTGTGCCTGAGCAGCCACCGCTCCTTGGACATGGGTTTGCTCTTCTCAGCTACCTCCCCTGACCTCCCATGAGAAGTATAATCTTCCAAAACTGACCAGGAAGAAATAGAAAATCTTCAGAGACCCATCACAAGCCTGAATATCAAAACTGTAATCAAAAATCTTCTAAGCAACAAAGGCTCAGAACCTGATGGCTTCACAGGGGAATGCTACCAAAATTTTAGGGAAGAGCTAACACCTGTCCTACTCAAACTCTGCCAGAAAACTGCAGAGTAAAGTAAACTGCCAAAGTCATTCTATGCCACCATCACCCTAATAGCATAATGAGACAAAGATGCCAAGAAAAAAAAAAAAAAAAACTACAGGCCAATATCAGTGGTGAACATAGATGCAAAAATCCTTAATGAATTTCTAGCAAATAGAATCCAACAGCATTTTAAAAAGATCATGCATCCTGACCACCTGAGCATTATCCCAGGAATGTAAAGATTCATTAATATTCACAAAAAATGAATGTAATGCACCACATTTACAAATTAAAAGATAAAAATCATTTGGTTATCTCGATAGATGCAGAAAAAGCCTTTGACAAAATTCAACATCCATTTATGGTAAAAAAAATAAATAAACTCTCCAGAAAGCAGGCAAAGAAGGAATATACCTCAACATAATAAAAGCCATATATGATATACCCACAGGAGAAGGCAATGGCACCCCACTCCAGTACTCTTGCCTGGAAATTTCATGGATGGAAGAGTCTGGTAGGCTGCAGGCCATGGGGTCGCTAAGAGTTGGACATGAGTGAGCGACTTCATCTTCACTTTTCACTTTCATGCATTGGAGAAGGAAATGGCAACATACTCCAGTGTTCCTGCCTGGAGGATCCCGGGGACAGAGGAGCCTGGTGGGCTGTCGTCTATGAGGTCACACAGAGTTGGACACTACTGAAGTGACTTAGCAGCAGCAACAGCATGATATACCCCTAGAAAAGTTTATTTTTAATGATGAATTATTGAATGCATTTCTGCTAAATTTAGAAACAAGCCAAGGGTGCCCACTCTCACCTCTATTATTCAACATAGTTTTGGAAGATTTAGACACAGTAATCAGGAAGAAAAAGAAATAAAAAGAATCCAGACTGGAAAAAAAGAAGTAAAACTCACTGTTTGCAAATGACATGAACATTTTCATAGAAAACACTAAAGATATCACCAGAAAATTACTAGAGCTAATCAATGAATATAGTAAAGTTGCAAGATATAAAATTAACACAGAGAAGTCCCTTGTATTCTTATGCACTAACAGTGAGAAAACTGAAAGAAAATGTAAGTAACCAATTCCATTCACCCTTGCAATGAAAAGAA
>SJYC01144253.1:0-10524 GCA_006408675.1 Madoqua kirkii | reverse complement strand
TGTGATCCACACAGTCAAAGGCTTTGGCATAGTCAATAAAGCAGAAATAGATGTTTTTCTGGAACTCTCTTGCTTTTTCCATGATCGAACAGATGTTGGCAGTTTGACCTTTGGCTCCTCTGCCTTTTATAAATCCAGTTTGAACATCTGGAAGCTCACAGTTCACATACTGTTGAAGCCTGGCTTGGAGAATTTTGAGTGTTGCTTTGCTAGCAGCGTGTGAGATGAGTGCAATTGTGTAGTAGTTTGAACATTCTTTGGCATTGGCTTTCTTTGGGATTGGAATGAAAACTGACCTTTTCCAGTCCTGTGGCCACTGCTGAGTTTTCCAAATTTGCTGGCATATTGAGTGCAGCACTTTCACAGCATCATCTTTCAGCTTTTGAAACAGCTCAACTGGAATGCCATCACCTCAACTAGCTTTGTTCGTAGTGATGTTTCTAAGGCCCACTTGACTTCACATTCCAGGATGTCTGGCTCTAGGTGAGTGATTACACCATCGTGATTATGTTGGTCATGAAGATCTTTTTTGTACAGTTCTTCCGTGTATTCTTGCCACCTCTTCTTAATATCTTCTGCTTCTGTTAGGTCCAGACCATTTCTGTCCTTATGGAGCCCATCTTTGCATGAAATGTTCCCTTGATATCTCTAATTTTCTTGAAGAGATCTCTGGTCTTTCCCATTCTGTTGTTTTCCTCTATTTCTTTGCATTGATCGCTGAGGAAGGCTTTCGTATCTCTTCTTGCTATTCTTTGGAACTCTGCATTCAGATGCTTATATCTTTCCTTTTCTCCTTTGCTTTACGCTTCTGTTCTTTTCACAGCTATTTGTAAGGCCTCCTCAGACAGCCATTTTGCTTTTTTGCATTTCTTTTCCATGGGGATGGTCTCTCAAAGATGAGAGAGGATGTCAAAGTCTTAGATGAGAGGTGGGCTCTCAGCCCAAGGGAGATATGTGTTCGCTTGGATCCTCCTCCTTGCCTCAAATTTCCTACAGATGGTCCTGGGCAAGTTGGGATCTGAAACTGAGCTCTACTTAGTAAAACCATGGGCAGGAATGTGCTCCTATCTCTCCATCTGTTGGCAGCTGATCTGAGCATTTCCCCAGTAAAACCTCAGACTCTTTTTTTCTTAATTATAGAGAAGAGGCATCATAATCTAGTTAACCAGCCCAAGGAAGAGACTCTGAAGTTTAACCCTTCATATTCTAAAGAGATGTTAGATGGATTTGCACAGAGCTGGATAGATGGAGTGTCTTTAAGGTAACCTTGAAGAGTCTCCCAAGAAGATAAAGAATCCTCAATGGATGTATCTGCCTATCTCCCTGTTTATCATATGCACCACATCTAAGTAACGGAAGACAATTTACTTTTGTATAGTGTTTATTGATGAATTCAGTATCTCTTGTTTACCAGGACCAATTTTCATCCTTAAGAAATAGCCACTTCCTTCTTTTCTTCCGTTCTGCTCTTAAATACTGGAATCATGAGGCAGAACTGAACCAACCTTGGCCACTTACTCGCTGTGTAACCTTGGGCAGATATTTAATTCTCTGTGCCTCAATTATCTTACATGAGAAATGAGAATAATAATTTTTTCCCCATATGCTTGGTATAAGAATCAGGTGACATGCTATATTTAAGTAAAGCTTTTTTCCCATAGTAAATTTTTTTCCCAAAGTAAATTTCCCATAGAAATTTACACTCAGTAAATTTAGTTGTTTGTGGTTATACTTAGTTGGCTTTTGAAAGCTGTTCCCATGACCATGTTGAAAAAAGGTCTACCAGTTTTTTGTTTGTTTTTCAGCTGTGCTGGGTCTTTGTGGCTGCAGCCGCGGCAAGTGGGGGCCACTTCCTAGTTGTGACATGCGGGCTTCTCATTACGGTGGCTTCTCCTGTTGCAGAGCGCTGGCGCTAGGTGCATGGGCTTCAGTAGCTTTGGTGCTGGGGCTTAGTTTTCCCAAGGCATGTGAGATCTGCCCAGGCCAGGGATTGAACCCATGTCCCCTATATTGGCAGGTGGATTCTTAACCACTGGCCCACAAAGGTGAAGTCCAAAAGGTCTAGCAGTTTCTTATAAAGCTAAGCTTCATATAAAGCTTGTAAGGCTCAGAGAACCACACTCTGAAAAGGACATTTAGGGACGGCCTCTAGTGGACTGACAAAGTTTATTATCTAATTGTGTAATTTTATAATTTTTAGGGAATAGAGCATAAGACAGACTTGTATGTAGCCATTTTAGATAAACATCAAAGCATTTAAGCATAAAATACAGTTCCCACCACCCAAGCCATAACGTAGCTTTGACGAAACTCTGCTGCCGCTGCTGCTAAGTCACGTCAGTCGTGTCTGACTCTGTGCGACCCCATAGACAGAAGCCCACCAGGCTCCTCTGTCCCTGGGATTCTCCAGGTAAGAACACTGGAGTGGGTTGCCATTTCCTTCTCCAATGCATGAAAGTGAAAAGTGAAAGTGAAGTCACTCAGTCTTGTCCAACTCTTATCAACCCCATGGACTGTATCCTACAAGGCTCCTCCATCCATGGGATTTCCCAGGCAAGAGTACTGGAGTGGGGCGCCATTGCCTTCTCCTTGGCAAAACTCTAAAGGGAGTCTTATCATGAAACAACAGTCCTTGCTCTCGTAAACAGGTGGTCAGAAGGAAGCCTTTGAATGCCTCAAGGCCGGGTGTATAACCCTTTGTTATCTGTTCCCAGCCTCAGGTACTCTGCAAACGCTCATAACCCTTTGTTACGTTTGTTTCAGCTTTCAACCTTTGTCTTGAATGGAGCAAATACGTTTTCAGTATTTGCTTAAAACCTTCCAGCTCCTCCACAAAGCTGATCACCTTAGCAATTCCACTCCCTAAACCTTAGTATTTGTCCATGAGACATGAAGTAATATACCTACAAAAAGGTTTGTATAAGAATATTTGAAGAAGCTTTATTCATATTAAGCCCAAACTGGAAATAGCCCAAGGGTCTATCAACAGATAAATACTCTGTAGAATACTCATACCTTGGGATACTACTCAACAATCAGTTCAGTTCAGTTGCTCAGTAGCATCCAACTCTTTGTGACCCCATGGACTGCAGCACGCCAGGCTTCCCTGTCCATCACCAACTCCCCAAGTCCACCCAAACCTATGTCCACTGAGTCGGTGATGCCATCCAACCATCTCATCCTCTGTCGTCCCCTTCTCTCGCCTTCAATCTTTCCCAGCATCAGGGTCTTTTCCAATGAGTCAGTTCTTTGCGTCAGGTGGCCAAATTACTCGAGCTTCATCTTCAGCATCAGTACATCCAGTGAATATTCAAGACTGATTTCCTTTAGGATGGACTGGTTTGATCTCCTTGCAGTCCAAGGAGCTCTCAAGAGTCTTCTCCAACAATAAAAAGGAATAAACCACTTATACATACAGCGACATTGTTGAATCTCAAATATATTATGCTGAACAAAATTAGCCAGACATAAAGTAGTACTTACTCTTTGATTCTATTTATATGAAGTTCTAGAACAGGCAAAACTAATGTTTGGTGGGAAAATATCCTAATGGTGTTTACCGTGGGTGAGTGTGGGAAGGGGAAGAGATTGACTGGACAGGCATGAGGGAAATTTCTAGAGTGATATTTATGTTCTGCATCTTGATATAGATTTGGGTTACACAGGCTTTGAATTTGCCAAAGTTATTTGAATGTATATGCTTAAGTCTTGTGTGTTACATTGTTTTCAAATTTTATTTCAGTATATACTTAAAAAGAATTGTAAACAAATATTGAACTCTCACTAATGCTGAAATATATAGGGAGATGTGTCCCACTGTCTGCAATTTTATTTTTTTAATTAATTATAATTGGAAGCTAATTACAATATTGTGGTGGGTTTTGCCATACATCGACATGTATCAGCCACTGGTGTACATGTGTCCCCCTAGCCTGAACCCCTCTCCCACCTCCCTTGTCTGCAATTTTAAAATGCATCAAAAAAATAAATAACATATTAATGGATAGGTGGATAAAAGGATGAAAAAGATTGAATAGATATGCAATAAAGCATGTACATAGTAAAATGTTAACTGAAGAACATAGGGAATATGGGTGTTCACTATAAAGTTCTTCCAACTTTTCTGCATGTTTGAAAATTTTCATAATAAAATGTTGGCAAAAATCTGCTTCCTCATTTACCAAGTTTCCTTAGCATTAAGTATTGAATAGGGGCTTCTCTGGTGGCTCAGTGGTAAACCAGTCTTCTTGCATTCTACCTCCTGCGTAGCTCTCAGATCCTAACTTCTCTCCATTCCCTCCGCTATTGTTTCAGTTCCAATCATCCTCTGGATTACTGTTCCCAGAAGCAGCTTCTTGCTTCCAGCCTTGTTTCACTCCATTGTCTTTCTCCAAATTGTATTTGTGTGCTCTTTTATTTATTATTATTTTTTAAAAATACTTATTCGTTTTCTTTATCTGGTTGGGCTGGATCTTCTTTGTGGCCTGTGGGATCTCATTCCCTAACCAGGGATTGAACGTGGGCCCGCTGCATTGAGAGCAAGGCCTCTTAGCCACTGGAGCACCAGGGAAATTCCCGTGCTCTTTTAATTACACAAATCTGATCAGGTCCCTTTCCCCTGAAAAGTTTTCAATGTTGCCCATTGCCCTGTAGATAAAGTCCACACTCTTTAACCCTTATCAAGGATCTTTAGGGTCTGGACCCTGATTAGAGTTTCAGTCCCATCCCTGGTCATTCACTCTCCTTTTTCCCTTTTTCTCTCCACTAGGTATTAGAATGAATAGGTTCAATAGGTATTAGAATGAATGAGTTTCTTTGTGCCTCAATTTTCTCATCTATGAGATGGAGACATCTGCTTCTCTCACAATTATAATAATCAGAAATAATATCTGTGACATGCCTGCTGCATTGCTGGGTGCATAGTAGGCACTTGATAAATGGTAACTTTTAAACTAATGGTAACTTTTGTTAAAATATAACCAATATTCTAAGAAATGATGTCTAAACTCGAGTGATGTAAAATAATGACTCAAACATTGTATTTCTAAGTTTGGTCTTGTCATTTATTGAATACTTTTTTTCATATTTATTTATTTTTGGCTGTGCTGGGCCCTTATTGCTGCGGGCAGGCTTTCTCTGATTGCAGCAAGTCAGGGCTACTCTCTAGTTGTAGTATGTGGGCTCAGTAGTTGTGGTACACGGGCTTAGTTGTCCTGAGGCATGTGGGTCTTCCTTGACCAGTGATTGAACCCATGTTCCCTTTTCCCTGGGAAGCCCATAGTTGGAAGGGAGAAATAAGTTTTTTAGTTTTTAGGTTTTGGTTCATTTGTTGGTTTTAAGAAGGTGAATGTTAGCATGCAATGCAGGAGGCCCTGGTTGGATTCCTGGGTCAGGAAGATTCACTGGAGAAGGGATAGGCTACCCACTACAGTATTCTTGGGCTTCCCTTGTGGCTCAGCATCTGCCTTGCAATGCAGGAGACCTGAGTTTGATTCCTGGGTCAGGAAGATCCCCTGGAGAAGGGAAAGGCCGCCCACTCCAGTATTCTGCCAAAGAGTCGAGGTGACTTTCACTTCATTTGTTGGTTTTAAAAAGGTAAAGTATTAGCATGTTAAAGTGAACCAGTAAACAGGAAAAAGTGTACCTCCCTGTCATTAACAAGAGGTTAAGAATGTCTGGAATGCTCAGGGCAGCCCTGGTTCATGCCTGCTGTCCCACTGTAACAGTTAACAGTACCTCTTTCACACTTCACACTGTGACAATGTGGGAGCAAATTTTTATGGTCAGCCTAGACAAGGGGGAAGCCCAGGATGGGTCCAAATTTGGCTAATGTTGAAAGTGAAAGAATTGGGCCCCAAAATTGAAGTTTTCATCTATGTGTGTTTAGTTTTTTTTTTTCTCCCCTCCTGAGAGTTCTCATCTAGTGGTTTCTACTTCCTTTGTGTACTAGGGAAGAAATGTCCCAGTCTTAGGGAGATGTGAAACCATTTATCTCAGATAGGGACTCAAGCCCAGCCAAAACCCACTTTGGAACTCAAACCCAGTAGCTGGGACTCAAACTCAGCCAAAACTCTGCCTGGGACTTGAACCCAGTCAAAACCCAGATGGGACTTGAACCCACGTGGCTGGGACTCAAACCCAGCCAAAACCCATGGTACCTGGTTTTAGGGCCTACTAAAGCTCAGGTTCTTGATGTCTCATCACAGAAAGAATTCAGTGAGAGACAAAGTGATATGTAAGAAGTTTATTTATTCAGATTTAGAGAGAAACACACTCCACAGACAGAGTGTGGGCCATCAGGGCAAGTGCAGCCGTGAAATGTGGTCTGATTAGTTTTTATAGGCTGGGTAATTTCATATGCTAATGAGTGGGAGGATTATTCTGACTATTTTGGGGGAAAGGTGGAGATTTCCAGGATTTGGGCCACCACCCACTCCTTGGTCTTTTGACAGTGCATGGAACTGTCATGGCACCTCTGGGTCTGTCATTTCACTTGTTGATTGAGGATCAAGGTCTGGTCTTGTCTGCCATCTTGGTGCCATTTGGTTCTAACTGGCCTATGTTGTGTCCTTCAGTTCAGTTCATTCACTCAGTTGTGTCCGGCTCTTCGTGACCCAATGGACTGCAGCACCCCAGGCTTCCCTGTCCATCAGCAATTTCCAGAGCTTGCTTAAACTCATGTCCATCGAGTCAATGATGCCATCCAACCATCTCATTCTCTGTCATCCCCTTCTCCTGCCCTCAATCTTTCCCCCAATCAAGGTCTTTTCTAATGAGTCAGTTCTTTGCATTAGGTGGTCAAAGTATTGGAGCTTCAGCTTCAACATCAGTCCTTCCAATGACTATTCAGGACTGATTTCCTTTAACACTCACTGGTTTGACCTCCTTGCAGTCCAAGGGACTCTCAAAGAGTCTTCTCCAACACCACAGTTCAAAAGCATCAATTCTTCGGCACTCAGCTTTCTTTATGGTCCAATTCTCATACCCATATATGACTACTGGAAAAACCATACCTTTGACTAGACGGACCCTTGTCAGCAAAGTAATGTCTCTGCTTTTTAACATGCTGTCTAGGTTGGTTGTAGCTCTTCTTTCAAGGAAGAGCTCTTCTTTTAATTTCATGGCTGCAATCACCATCTGCAGGAATTTTGGAGCCAAAGAAAATAAAGTCTCTCACTGTTTCCATTGTCTCCCCATCTATTTGCCATGAAGTGGTGGACTATGTCATTCTTTCAAAACTGTGCCCTGCCCCTTTCCCTGCTGTTACAGATGGAGGAGCAGAAGCCAGAAGTAATGTCTCTGCTTTTTAACATGCTGTCTAGGTTGGTTGTAGCTCTTCTTTCAAGGAAGAGCTCTTCTTTTAATTTCATGGCTGCAATCACCATCTGCAGGAATTTTGGAGCCAAAGAAAATAAAGTCTCTCACTGTTTCCATTGTCTCCCCATCTATTTGCCATGAAGTGGTGGACTATGTCATTCTTTCAAAACTGTGCCCTGCCCCTTTCCCTGCTGTTACAGATGGAGGAGCAGAAGCCAGAAAGAGAGATGGATTCAGACAGTTTATGACAGGAATGAGAGGAGAAGCTGGCCAAAGTCAAGTGGCATCTCCAGGGTCTCCTACCTGGTGGCACGGTCAGAATTCAAAACCAGCCCGCCCAGCTCTGAAGTCAACTCCAGAGATAATTTGCTCTCTTTCTACAATACCAGTCCCCCCCCCCCTCATTAGAATGTATCTATCATGTCTGCTGTCAGCCCTCTATTGTATGTTCAGGCCACTCTCTGAGCAGGGGTGCCTTTCTCCTCTCCCCATCACGACCATCACCACCATTCTGGAAGACTTTCCAAGCACAAGTAAATGAAATAAACATTAGGCATCCTCTTTTTGGCACCTCTCCTAAAAGAAAAGATTTGGTGGGAAATTATTTGGAAATTTTGTCAAAAATGCAGTTTGGATTATACCGAAATATCCTTCTGTGTCTTTGTTACTCATTTGTTTATTGCTGGTGTTTTTATTCTTCTTTTTTTTAATAGTTTTGAGCAGCTACCAGGTGTCAGGCACTGTCCTCAGGAACTCAGGAACAAAAAAAAGATAAGATCCTAGCCCTCAAGGCATGATCAGGCTACTAACAACAAAAAAGATAGTCACAATACAGGCTGAGAAGCAATGCAGAAGTACATACCAGATCCCAGTGATAACACAAGAATAAGGATAAACTCTGCTTGGGAGCGCTAGGGAACCTTCTCTGAAAGGGTTAAATATACAAGGCATCCTGAAAAAGGAAGACCAGTTGACAAAAGAGGAGGGCACTCTGGGCCAAGGCCTTGAGTTAGGGGTGGACCAGCATGGCTTGGGTAGGAACTCCAAGGAGGATGCTGGAGCTTGCTCACAGTACTAATAATAACCACTATCTGTTACATAACTTAGTTTTAGTATCTTCACGTCCACAACAACCCTAGAAAGTACTTCACTAATCTCTCCATTATACAGATGAGTAAAATGAGGCTGGGAGATTAGTAACTTGCCCAAAATCATGTAGCTAGGAAACAGTATCAGCTGGCCTTGAACTCTGAACTCTAGGATTGTTCCTCTATAAAACAAGTTCAGAAAAACAAGAGGGAAAACAGCAGGAAAGGAGCTATTTGAAGGTGAGATTCTTTCATCTGCATTGCATACAAGGGTTTTCAGTTAAACTCTAATAAAGTAAGGGAAATTCTAACGAGTAATGAAACTTTTAAAAGAGTAAAGCAATGGCAACTTGACAGTATGCTAAAGAGATTTTACTTTTTTCTAAAGGGAAAGATATTCAAGGGTTTTACACACATTTAAGGATTTAAGCATAGATAATCAAAAGTAATGGACTTCCCTGGTGGTCCAGTGGACAAGAATCCGCCTGCCGATGCAGGAGAAGTCAATGCAGGGAACACAGATTCTATCCTCAGCCCAGGATGGTTCCACGTACAGCGCAGCCGCTAAGCCCGTGTGCCACAGCTACTGAAGCCTGCTCCCTCTAGAGCCTCTCCACAATAAAAGGAGCCACCACAGCGAGAAGCCCATGCACCACAATGAAGAGCAGCACCTGCCCACCGCAACCAGAGAAAGCCCTTGCTCAGCAGCGAAGAGCCAGCACAGCCATAAATAAATAACTTTTTAAAGCCGTTGCATCAGGCATTCCATGAAGTGTAATAGTAAGTGGGATGGACAATACTATGTTAGTTAATGAAAAGATGGAGTCTCCACAAAAGATGCAGAGAATGTAGAGCAAAGGGAACCCTCTTGCACCGTTGTTGGGAATGTAACAGAGCCGCTATGGAAGACAGTGTGAAGAGTCCTTTAAAAACTAGGAATAAAACCACCATATGACCCAAGAATCCCACTACTAGGCATATACCCTGCGGAAACCAAAGTTGAAAAGGACACATGTACCCCCAATGTTCACTGCAGCACTATTTACAATAGCTAGAACATGGAAGCAGCCTAGATGTCCATTGACAGATAAATGGATAAAGAAGTTGTGGTGCATATACACAATGGGATATGACTCAGCCATAAAAAGGAACACATTTGAGTCAGTTCTATTGAGGCGGATGAACCTAGAGCCTATTATACAGAGTGAAGTAAGAGAAAAACAAATATCATATACTAACACATATATATCAGAGAAGGCAATGGCACCCCACTCCAGTACTCTTGCCTAAAAAATCCCATGGACGGAGGAGCTTGGCAGGCTGCAGTCCATGGGGTTGCTAAGAGTAGGACACAACTGAGTGACTTCTCTTTCACTTTTCACTTCCATGCACTGGAGAAGGAAATGGCAACCCACTCCAGTGTTCTTGCCTGGAGAATCCCAGGGACGGGGGAGCCTGGTGGGCTGCCGTCTATGGGGTCGCACAGAGTCAGACACGACTGAAGCGACTTAGCAGCAGAACACATATATATGGAACCCAAAAGATGGTACTGATGAAATTATTTGCAGCAAGACACAGACGTAGAGAACAGACCTATGGACACAGTGGTGGGGAGAAGGAAGGAGAGGGTGGGATGTATGGAGAGAGTAACATGGAAACTTATATTCAGTTCAGTTCAGTTCAGTCGCTCAGTCGTGTCCAACTCTTGCAACCCCATGAATCGCAGCACGCCAGGCCTCCCTGCCCATCACCAACTCCCGGAGTTCACTCAGACTCACGTCCATCGAGTCAGTGACGCCCATCCAGCCGTCTCATCCTCTGTCATCCCCTTCTTCTCCTGCCCCTAGTCCCTCCCAGCATCAGTCTTTTCTAATGAGTCATCTCTTCGCATGAGGTGGCCAAAGTACTGGAGGTTCAGCTTTAGCACCATTCCTTCCAAAGAAATCCCAGGGCTGATAACACTACCCTATGTAAAATAGATAGCCAATGGAAATTTGCTGTATGACTCAGGGAACTCAAACTGGGGCTCTGTAGCAACCTAGAGGGGTGGGAGGTGGGAGAGAGGTTCAAGAAGGAGGGGACATATACATACCTATGGCTGACCCATGTTGATGCTTGG
>SJYC01144251.1:0-21784 GCA_006408675.1 Madoqua kirkii | reverse complement strand
CTGGTTTGATTCCTGGGTTGGGAAGATCCCCTGGAGAAGGAAACAGCTACCTACTCTGGTATTCTTGGGCTTCCCTGGTGGCTCAGATGATGAAGAATCTGCCTGCAATGCGGAAGACCTGGGATCGATCCCTGGGTTGAGAAGATTCCCCTGGAGAAGGGAACAGCTACCCACTCCAGTATTCTTGCCTGGAGAATTCCATAGACAGAAGAGCTTGGCTGGCTAGAGTCAGACACAACTGAACAACTTTCACTTCTTTCACTTAATATGTGAAAACCAGTCAATATAATTCACTATAATAACAGACTAAAAGAAAGCCCTTCAATCATCTCAATAGATGCAGAGGAAAAGTGGTAAAATTCAACACCTTTTTTGGAGAAAAATTCTCAGCAAACTAGAAGTAGAACAAACTATATTTAAAGGAAGCTACTCAAATTCTAGTACTTATTTAACCATGAAATACTGAACACTCTTCCTCTAAGTTTAGAAACAAAGCAAAGATTGTTTATACCATTTCTACTCAACATTTTACTGAAGATACTATCTAGAACAAAAGAGCAAGGATAAGAAACACTCGAATAATTGCAAAGGGAAAAATGATCATTATTCACCAGTAATGTAATTGCATATGTAGAAAACCCAAAAGAATTTAGAAACAATCATTATAAGTAAATTTCAAAGCTTATTGGATACATGGACAATACAAAACATTTGTTTATTACTGACTAAGCAGTTGAAATAGAATGGAACTGAAATAAGAATTATAGTTGAGGTCTTCCTTGGTGGCTCAGTGGTAAAGAATCCACCTGTCAATGCAGGAGACATGAATTTCATCGCTGGTCTAGGAAGACCCCACATGCCGTGGGACAACTAAGCCCGTGTGCCACACTATTGAGCCTCTGCTTCAGAGTCCAGGAGCCACAACTACTGAGGCCACGTGCTGCTCCTACTGAAGCCTGCACACTCTAGAGCCTGTGTTCTGCAATGAGAAGCCTACACACTGCAAGTAGAGAGTAGCCCCTGCTTGCCACAACAAGAGAAAGCCTGCGCAGCAACAAAAACCCAGCACAGCCATAAAGAAATAAATAAAAAGAAATACAGTTGAAAGTAGCACTAAAATAACAACTATCTACAGATAAACATGGCCTTCCCTGGTGGCTCAGAGGTAAAGATCCTCCTGCCAATGGAGGAGATGAGACTTTGATCTCTGGGTTGGGGACATCTCCTGGAGAAGGAAATAGCAACCCATCCAGTATTCTTGCCTGGGAAATCCCATGGACAAAGGAGCCTGGTGGGCTACAGTCCTTGGGGTCAGACATGACTTAGAGACTAAACAACAATATATAAATCTAGTGAGACATGCAAACTCTCTACTCTGAAAACTACAAAAGCATTGTTGGTAGAATGAAAAACTTAAATGGAAAGATAACAGTATGTTCAAGAATGGTAATCTCTTTTTAAAAATAGCATTTCTCACTCAGTCGAGCTACAGAATCAATAAAATACTAATCAGAATTCCAGAAGTTTCTTTTTCTGGCAATTCACAATTTGATTCTAAATATGTATATGGAAGTAAAAAAGACCTATAGCTGCCAAGATGATCATGAAAAATAATTTAAAAGCAGGAGAATTTCCATAACTAAATATCAAGACCAATGATAAAAATTAAGGAAGAGTGCTATTGATGTCAAAAAAGGAAGACAGAGTAATGAATAGAAAAGAGAACCCAGAAGTAGCTCTACAATGCACTGCCATCTATTTATGACAAGGCACTACTCCAATTCAGTGGATAAGGATTATCTGAATGGAAAAGATAAATGAATTATTTTTTCAAAGTTAGGAGTTTTCGTTTATTAAGACATAACAAAAATCCGAAGTGTGAGAAGACATTTGTAATATATACATACAACCAGCAAAAGATTTGCACCCACAAGTGATTTTCTAGAAATCACTATGGGAAACAGAAAATTCAGTTGTATGCTGGTCAGAAGACTTGTCAAGGCAACTGAAAAAATACATGCAAATGGCAAATAGGCGCATGAAAAGCGGTCAGCTTGATTAGAGGAATGCAAATGAAAAATATTACCAGCTTGGCAATGATTTACAAAAAGATTAAAATGATGAGTATTACTGAGTTCATATAAGTGAACTGGAAACACTGCTGGAAAACTCTATCCATGCCTATTAAAACTGAACATACCCATGCTTGTACACAGCAATCTCAAGCTCAGATTACACTTAATAAATATGTACTGAAACATATATGCACCGTGAGACAGACCTACATGTTCTGAGCAGTAGTATTCCTCATAAAATGTCAACTACTCAAATGCTCTTCAGTAGAAGACATGGTACAGCTGACATAACAGGATAATATCCAGAATGTAAATGAATGAGCCACTGCATCACAGAGCAATGAGGGAGACATCCAAACATAAAGTTTAGCAAAATAAGTCACACAAAGGACAGCACACAGCAAGTTTATAATTTACTTACAGTACCAAAAAAAGAAAAAGAAAAAACCCAGGTAAAACTAACCTACACTATGGGAAGTCAAGATAAAGTTTATCCTTACAGGGTGAAAACAGCTGAAGGGAAATGTGACCAGATTTTTGAGGTTTGGGTAATGTTATTTTCCTTGAGCTGTATAATATTTACACAGATGTGTCAAGATTATGAAAGTTCTTTGCACTTCTATGTAAATTATACTGCAAATATATATATATATATATTTACATATAGGATAGGGTGTCTCTGATCGCACTTAATTTCCAAGTTCAAAATAAAAATAAAATAAAATGATAATAAAAGACATCACAAACTATTGCAACCAAAAAAACAAAAAAGGTTAGAGTTACAACTTCAGTATCAGACAAACTTTTATTTAGGGACAGAAAAAGGAAACGAGAGAGAAATGAATACTTTTATAATGATGAAGCTTGAACTGCACAATGACTATTGAATAATTTTGCACATATTTGTAGACTAACACAAACTGGTCATCCACAAAGATGAATGTATAATGACCTCTGAAAATTTGCACCTCCATAAAAACCATAAAAAATGGATAATCAACACTCTCAGAACTCTGGAAATTAACAAAAGGCTGGCTACAGTAACAAAAATTATATGATATTGCAATAAGAATAGATATTTTAGTCCAGAGAAGCAAAATTGAGATTTCCAAAATAAACCCATACATCCATGGCCAATTGGTTTTTGATAAGTATGGCAATACCAGTCAGTGGGGATAAACAGTCTCTTTAATAGACAATGTTGGCATAACTGGATATCCACATGCAAAAGAATGACAGTGGGCCCCTTAGCTCAACCATATACAAAAATTACCTTAAAATTGATCAGTAACCTCAGTATAAGAGCTAAAACTATAGAACTTTTGGAAGAAACTTAGGAGTCAATTGTCAAGACTTTACCTTTGGCAATGAATTCTTAGATATGACATCCGAAGTATGAGTTATAAAAGCAAAAATAGGAAAGTTGGACTTTAAAATGGAAAACCTTTGTGCTTTAGAGGACATGACAAGAAAAGTTTTGAAAAGACAATCACAGAATGGAGGAACATTTTTTCAAATATGTGTAAAAGGAATTTACATTCTGAATACATAAGGAAACGTTACACCTCAATAACAAATAGAGACCACCCAATTAAAATATGGTAAATGGACTTTAATAAGCACTGATCCAAAGATAAACAAATGTCTAAATAATACATGGAAGATGTTCAGTAGAATTAGTCATTAGAAAAATGCAATTCAAAGTTACAATGATATACCAGTTCACTAAGGTTATCCATAACAACAAGAATAAATACAAATCTAAGGAAATAAGTGTAAAATAACGTGTTCCTAGAGGATGCGGAGAAACCACAACCTTCATTCACTGTTGGTGGGAACATAAAACAGCCGCAACTGCAGAAACAGCTCCTCAAAATGTACAACGTAGAATCAGAAATCCAGCCAGCAGCTGCACTGCTAAGTATACACCCCAAAGAAGTGTCAGCAGAGACTCAGACATACCAGCAGGAAACGATCGATAACGGCAACTACTGTTGTACAGCCAACAAGAAAAATACTAAATTTGGATGATTCATGTCTTAAACCAAAATATTCTTGAGTCTAGAAACAAAGTACGAGGTAAATAAAACCATAAAATGTGATGTAGTCTCAGATTAAAGAACATCCCGCTATGTATATTTCATAAATCAAGAGACATAAGAGATCTACAGGACCAAAGAAACCAAAACACCATGAAACAGTCACTGAGTTTCCACGCGGCCAACCTGCAGGAGGACCTGAGCGGGAGGACCTGCCCATCCCTGGATCTATGGCCCTGGGGTCCAGCCCTGGGAGCAGGCAAGACCGCCAAGGTCTCTCACACGCCTGGACAAGTGGCTGGCCTGAGAGTGGGAGTGGGGGCAGCAGTCTTGCCAATCAACACCTCCCAGCCTCTCCTCAATATGATTAGTCATTAGAGAAATGCAATTTAAAGCCACGATGATCACATCCCACCCCCGCCTTCATAGGCAGGGATCGCACGCAAGGAGCTAGGGTTCCAATCACAGACCCCACCTGAGGGCCAGGCACACTCACCTCTGGCTGCAACTGTCGTCCTGTCACGGGGCTCCGCGGGGTCATGGAATCGCCTAAGGGGCTGGCATCTGGTCTGATCCAGGAGTCGCTGGGTGCTCTTGTGTCTGACGGCTCCACCTGCTCACCGGAACTTGACCCGTGTCTGGGGCCGAGTTAAGTTGTGGGAGGTACTGTCTGAGTCTCAGGTTCACACCTGGGCCCAGTTTACAATAGCAAGGGGGTTACAGATGGCCCCTGGTTTATATCTGGGTCTGAGTTAGGACTGGGGATGGTTTATGTCTGGACCCCTGGTTTATATCTGGGCCTGCTTCTGGGCTTGGGTGAGTTTCATGCCTAGGCCCAATTTACGACTATGGATGTTTACAGCTGGATCCCAGGTTTACACCAGAGCTCCAGGTTTACGATGTCAGGGGTATAAGCACTGGAATATTTAGTGTGTCTGAGGTTTCCTGGTTTCCGCCAGGAGTCACCTCTCTCCTGTCTCTGGTGGTCCTGTCCTCTTGCCCCTGCATACCCACAGGAGGGTATGTGTGTGCTGTGCTGAGTCACGTCCGACTCTTTGAGACCCCATGGACTGTAGCCCGCCAGACTCTTCAGTCCATTGGATATCTCAGGCAGGGGAGTTTATTTCCTCCTCCAGGGGAATTTCCCGATCCTGGGATCATACTTGTATCTCCTGCATCTCTTACATTGCAGGCAGATACTTTACCACTGAGCAATTCAGGAAGCCTGTAATCAGGGCAGAAAGAGTCCTTCAGGGGCTCCCAGCTCCATGGTGCAGGAGCCTCGTCTTCCTGGGCTAGAGGGTTCCACCATGTGGACATAGCCGCCTGTAGAGGGCAAATGTACCGAAGGCTGAAGGTAACACTTTGTAGGGCCCCGGGCGGGCAGGCCTGGTGTTCCCCCTCCCCCCACCTTCCACGGGGCTCCATAGCACAATGTGTAGGTGCAATTGATCTTGAGCAGCTAGCCTGCAAAGCGCGTGAGTCCATTCACACTACTGGTTTTCAGTAGACATGCTCTACAGTAACACTGTATGATCCTAACTCATCACATAATACAGAAAACAAATTTGACTTGGATCACAGGTGTCCATGTGAAAGCTTCTAGGAAAAGACATGAGGTTATCTTCATGACTTTGGGTAGGGGTGATTTTCTTAAATGTGAAACGAAACATAATATAAAGGGTGACATTGGTAAATTGTTAACAGGGTCTGGGTCCTGAGTAGTTCTGCCCAAGCTGGGCTGTTGCAGCTTTCCATGACCTTAACTGCAGGCCATGATGGTGCTTAGAGACACCCCGAGCTCGGCTCTGCTCCATCATACTCTTCCTCACCCCAGTCAGTAGGTTAAGGCCCTTCTTGCTCTGTTGATTCAGACACACCTGAGGAACCCTAGGTGGCCAGGCGATGGTATTAGATCCTAATCCCGTGGAATCATTGTGTTTCCTGGTAGAAGCTTCCCTCTCTTTGGAACTAAGGTCTCTAGACCAGAAGGACATACAATGGTGAGGCCAGGAAGATGGTGAGGCCAGGAAGAGAAGACTTTGCTGGTGAGTCCTAGGGGCAGCAGTGAATGGTGCCACTGCCATGTCCAATTCATGATTCCTGGACCCCTGAACCCTGGTTATGGAAGAAATAATAATATACTGGGTATTGGTATAAGACAAAGAACATTGCCCCAGCCCTGCAAGGTATTTCTACATTGTTGGTGCTATAGTTGAGTCTCCAAAAGGCCACTCTGTTTTTCTAGCAAGTTACCTGCTACAGGATGGTAGGCAGTGTTGTTGAGATGAGTGCTTAGGAGAATAGGCCATAAGGTCCCTTGATCAGAAGCAGTGCTGTGTAGAACATCGTGAGAGTACATAAGGCATCTTGTAAGCTCACTGACGGTAGTGTGGCAGAAACATTGTGCAGAGGGAAGGCAAATTCACATCCGGAGTGAGTGTCTATTCCAGGAAGAACGAACAGTGTCCCTTACGGAATGGAAGCAGGCCCAAGTAATCAGCCTGCGGTTTGGTAGCTGGCTGGTCGCACCAGGGGATGGCACCCTGGCAATGAGTCCATTCTGGTCTGGTAGACTGGGCATCAGCAGTGGCTGTGGCCAGGTTGGCCTTGATGGGTGAAGTCACCCCCATCATTGCTGACAATGCCCCTTTGGTCACGAGTCCATTGGGCAATGACGGGGTGGCTGGGGGAAAGAGGCTGACTGGGAGCCACAGAACAGGTCGTCTTATCCTCTAGACTGATGAAATCTTCCTCCATGGAGGTCACCCTTTGGTGAGCAGTCATATAGCACACAAATGTCTTCCTGTGTTTTGCCCATTATGAGAGGCCTGGCCTATACCACCCACCCCCTCCAAGACCTTCTTGTCACCAGTTTTCCAATCATGTTCCTTCTAAGTCCCTGAGCATTCCTCCAAACCACTGGCCACGGCCCACAGATGAGTATACAACCACAGGTCTGGCCACCCCTCCTCCCGTGCAAAGTGCACGACCTGGTGTGCTGCTTCCAGTTCTCCCCGGGAGGATTTCCTATCGCCAGGTTCTTCGGGGATGTCCCAGAGAGGGCTGCATTGCTGCAGCTGCCCACCTTCAGGCGGTGCCTGCTTGTCATGCAGAACCACGACTCTGTAAATCTGGCCTTTCTTCTCACCCTCTGTCAGCTGAGCATAGAGAGCTCCCTGAGAGGCTATTGGAGCCGACTGGGAGAGAAGGCAAAGTCCAGGGGTGGGGATCATGGAAAAGGGAGCCATGTAACTCTTTTGTGCCTCCATGGCCTGCCTGGGCCTGTTCTCAATGATGTCACTTTTGTTTGCTGGTGGGTGCTGCTATGCATGCCCAGCTCTATGGCTTGGTGGGTCAGACAGCCAGCTCGGGTTCACATGGTAACCTGGTGTCCAAGGTTAAGCATTCAGTCTCTCCTGGGGCCCACTAGTATCAGAAGCTGTAAATTAAAAGGAGAGTAGCTATCCATAGAGGGAGGCAGAGCTTTTCTCCCAAGTCCTAATGGTCCTCACTGTGACTCACCTGTAGGGACCTCCAGAGGTTCTAAATTGCATACCTATCCACCACTGATAGTTTGAACACCACTGGACTCCTGAGTTGCATGGCCCAAATGGCCAAACTACTTTTGGTGATTTTCACTAACAGCCATTGTGAAGAAAGTACTTGCCAGATAAATTTCTACACATTGGGCACAAGGGAATGTGTTATTGTTGACGCAAAGTACATCTGGAACAGCAACTGAGTCAATCTGCTTCTGGTTCAGTTCAGTTCAGTTCAGTTGCTCAGCCAGGTCCGACTCTTTGAGACTCCATGAACTGCAGCATGCCAGGCCTCCCTGTCCATCACCAACTCCTGGAGTTCACTCAAACTCATGTCCATTGAGTCGGTGATGCCTGGTTAAGTCTACAATAACCCACTGCCAACCTCCATGATTTATCTGTCGTCTGCACAGACCAGACAGACAGGTTGAATGGGGATGTGGTAGGAATCACGGCTTCTTCACCTTTCAGGTCCTTCAGGGGGGCATTAATCTCTGAAGTTCCTTCAGGAAAATGGTATTGCTTTTGGTTTACTGTTTTTACTAGTTAAAGACAGTTCTAGTGGCTTCTACCTGACCTTTGCTACTATAATAGCCTTTGCACACCAGACAGACAGGTTGAATGGGGATGTGGTAGGAATCACGGCTTCTTCACCTTTCAGGTCCTTCAGGGGGGCATTAATCTCTGAAGTTCCTTCAGGAAAATGGTATTGCTTTTGGTTTACTGTTTTTACTAGTTAAAGACAGTTCTAGTGGCTTCTACCTGACCTTTGCTACTATAATAGCCTTTGCACTGCACATTAGGGAAGAAATGTGGGGATTATGTCTATTGTAATTTCAGATTCTGAAAGTAGAGCAATAACCACAGAATGGGTTCAGGGACTCACTGTACCCACTGTGAGATAGACATGAGCTAAAACTCCATTTGACCATCTGACCTGTGCGAGCCCTGATTCTGACACAGGGCCCACAGTAACTTTTTGGGTCACCTAGAATCAGTATTGTCTTTTCTGCTGGCTCAGACTGTAAAGAATCTGCCTTCAGTGCAGGAGACCTGAGTTCGATCCCTTAGTCAGGAAGATCCTCTGACATAGGAAATTGCAGTTCACTCTAGTATTTTTGCCTGGAGAATTCCATGGACAGAGGAGCCTGGCAAGCTACAGTCCATGGGGTTGCAATTATCAAAAATAACAAATAATAAAAGTCTGAATCCAACATGGATAACATGCATTGTAAATATGCCTTACATAAATTAATTTTATATGTAAAAAAGTTACACATTCAATATGTTGAAATTTTGTGAACTAAAAATTTTGTAAGACAGTCACAAGATGAATAAAGAAATACAAACAAGGCATATTTGAATAGAACTTTGAATAGATCTATTAAAGACAAAACTTTACTTTCCCTGAAGAACTACTAAAACAATCTGAGTAGGGTAGCAAAAAAGATTTGCTAATTTTGACCACACAAATTTTAATCAGTCAGTCAACCTGCTATACTGGGGATACCACAGTGAACAAAATATGCATAGTCTGTGTATGTCCTCAGAGAGCTTACAATTTTACAGGGGAAACAAGTGCCAAGATGAGCGAACTACAGGGTGCTATGGGAGCATTTAAGAGGAGAATAAAACTCAAGCTTAGTGGACTGCACAAGATTTTCTAGAAGAAGTTAAGATGTTAGGAATGAGGTGTCAGGTCAGAATGGCTATCTCAAAAAGTCTACAAATAATAAATGCTGGAGAGCATACGGAGAAAAGGGAAACCTCCTACACTGTTGGTGGGAATGTAAACTGGTGCAGCCACTATGCAGAATAGTATGGAGGTCCCTTAAAACACTAAAGATAGAGCTACCATATGATCTAGCAATCATAATCTTGGGCATATATTTGGAAAAAATGAAAACTCTAATTTGAAAAGATGCATACACACTAATGTTCACAGCAGCACTATTAACAACAGCCAAGATGTGAAAGCAATCCAAGTGCCTGTCAACAAATAATTGGCTTAAGAAGATGTGATATATGTGTACACACACACACACATGTGTATACACACAACAGAATATTACTTAGGCATGAAAAAGAATGAAATACGGCCATTTGCAGCAACATGGATAGACCTAGAGAATATTTCCTACACTGTTGGTGGGAATGTAAACTGGTGCAGCCACTATGCAGAATAGTATGGAGGTCCCTTAAAACACTAAAGATAGAGCTACCATATGATCTAGCAATCATAATCTTGGGCATATATTTGGAAAAAATGAAAACTCTAATTTGAAAAGATGCATACACACTAATGTTCACAGCAGCACTATTAACAACAGCCAAGATGTGAAAGCAATCCAAGTGCCTGTCAACAAATAATTGGCTTAAGAAGATGTGATACATGTGTACACACACACACACGCACATGTATACACACAACGGAATATTACTTAGGCATGAAAAAGAATGAAATACGGCCATTTGCAGCAACATGGATAGACCTAGAGAATATTGTACCACATGAAATGTCAGAAAAGGTGAATATTATGTCACTGATATGTTGCATCTAAAAAAATAATACAAATGAATCTATACACAAAACAGAAATAGACTCAGAGACATAGAAAATAAACTTATGGTTACCAACGGGGAAAGGGAAGAGAAGTCGAATAAATTAGGAGTATGGGATTAACAAATTACTATACATAAAACAGATAAACAACAGGGACTTACTGTATAGCACAGGGAATCATACTCAACATTTTATAATCTAATATGGAAAATAATCTGAAATATATGCTTACACATACAACTGAAGCACATTGCTATGTAGTTGAAACTAATACAAAACTGTAAATCAATTATATTTTAATTAAAAAAAAAAGAATGAGTTGTTAGACTGATAAAGGGAGGATTTATTCCAGGTAGGAGTGACATGTGTGAAGACAAGGGTTAAATACTATTAGATTTCCCTTTGAATATTTTCATTAGATGGTAGGTGGGGTTAGTTGTTCAACTGTGATACATCAGCAAATCTTTCTATCAGCCTGATACGTAAATAATTTGGTCAGTGAAATTGGTTTGTGATCCTTTCCAATTAATAGTATGTATAAATTTTCCCACCGCTTCCTAGCTTAAGATACTACAGATCAGAACTCTGGTGACAGGGCCTTTTTCTTTTGCTGATTTCTTGCTCTTGCTGTCTGGAACTTGTAAGATTTCATCCTTCATCTTTAGAGATCATAAACTGTAACAGGATTTGCTTAAATAGTCTTTGCTCTTTGAGGCAGTCAGTCAGAGCTCTGGAGTCAGATCTCTTAGGTTCACTTTCAGACTGTAATAGTTAACCTTTTTTCCCTTATCTGAATTAGGGGGGATAATAGCACCCATTTTGTAGGGCTGTTGTAAGAATTCAACAAGTTAATAAATGTAAAGTCTTTAAAACACTGCCTAGAAGAATGGAAACTTAGTAACTGACATGACATTTTTATTATTTTAAAAAATATTTATTTGCATGTGCCAGGTCTGTTTAGTTGCGGCATGATAACTCTTAGTTTTGCATGTGGGATCTAGTTCCCTGATCAGAAATGGAACTCAACCTCCACCCCCCACCCCCACGCTGCATTGGGAACACAGGATCTTAGCCACTGAACTACCAGGGAAGTCCCATTATTTATTATTACCACGAATTCTGCTTGGGACTCAACATGCCCCTTGAAGCTAGAGTCATGCCTATTTCAGCTCAAGGATGTCTTTTTAAAATTACTGCCTCTCTTCAATCTATTCCTTTTTTTTCCTTCTTGAACTCCTATTATGCACATTAGTTCTCCTTCTGTCCTCAAAATCTGTTATTTTTATCTTTTCTTTGCCTTTGGCTTTAGGTTTAAAAATATTTCTTCCACTAGATTCTTCAGGCCACAAATTTAAGTCTCTGTGTTATCATTTTCCTCCATTTGACCTATTGCTGTAGTTAGTTCAAAAATTAGCATTTTTAGCTCCAAAGATTTTTTGTGTTTTTTAAATACTGCACTTTCAATCTCACTGTGTTCCTGTCATTTTTTTCAAGTTACTGTGTCTCTCCTCCAAAAGCTCTTTTTGTTGGGGGCTTGTCCCAACAGTTTGTGTTCCCTTCTTGTTGCTGGATCCTTAGACATGCAGTTACTTTTTCCATCTATTTCCTGAGCTCAGAGTTGGCAGTCCCAGTGTAGTAGTTGACCCTCTCTACCACAACAGCTGTGTAAAAGGTGTAGACAGCAAGTTGGCTGATGGTAGTCTTTTGGAAAAAAAAAAAAAAAAAACAGATTAAGTTTTTACGCAAGAGTAAGGAGGATGCAGCTTGCCAATTCAGCTCCTTTTTGGTTTCCTGGAGGCCAGGCTGATGTCAACATCTAGGGTGCCAAGTATTCTGAGTCAGTTTCTTATTCCTTGTCTTAGGCGCTCCACCAGCCCTGTCTTTTAAGACTTCTGTAGAAACTGAGATTTCCTTTCATCCAACTGCTTGCCTCAGTACAAATAAATAAGTTGAGAGTGGGAAAGAAGTAAGATGAATTCAAGTCACCAGACTTCCAGATGTAGGTGGCAGATTATATACAGTTCTTACCACTGGCCAGGAAAACCAAAACTACTCATTGGGAAAATTGGCAAAGAATCTGAATAGGCAATTCTCAGAAGAGAAAATGTAAATGGTTAAAATTAATATGGCACCACACACAAATCTCTAAAATAGGAAATACAGATTAAAACAGTAATATATCACTTTCTACCCATCAGAATGGTAAAAGCTTCAGAGGGTATTAACACTACCAAAGTAATGAGAATTAGTGACTTCATCCATTGCTGGAGGAAATATTAATTGTTATGGCCTTTATAGAAAACCACTGGGAAAAGCTACTGAAATAAAAATTACACATCTTTTAACATAGCAATTTTACTTCTGGGACCTACTCCATAGAAATAAAAACACCAGGATGAAAATGGGTTTATACAAAGTTATTTTCTGCAAACTTTGCAGCAGCAAAATCTTTAACAAAATAAATGTCCCCCAAAACATAAGTGGTCTAAATTAATAATCATGGTGCATCCACATCATTTATTTTATGTCCATATAAAATAAATTAGGGCTATAACAAGTAATTTGGGGGAATGTCCACAAGATTTTATTGAATGAAAAAGGTTAAAATGTGTATAATATAATCCATTCTTGTTAAAAAAAAAGCTAATATGATTATGGTAGATAGAGTTCTATGGGTGGAGGTAGGAATACAGACGAGAAAAAAGAGACTGTATTTCATGTATATGATTTCACTTCTGCATTTGAGTAAAAATTGTCTATATATGTGTAAAAATGTAAACAAAAATTCTTAAATTTTTTCTAACATAAATTGATCTTGTATCTTTCATTCATCAATTATTCATTACTTCAATTAGTGTAAGTTCAAAATACATATGTACAAAAAGACCCTTCTGATTAATACAGGAAGACTCTATGGCCTTGAATACATTGCTACCGATTGTCATTCACTTAATTCAATCAAATATTCTTTGACAGCCACTCTGTACATAGAGCCTAGAGCCTACACTGGTAGCATTACCATTAGCACATATCTCATTTTTAAAATATCATTCAATCTTTAAAAGAATTTGATCACCCTTTATCAACCACTGAATCTCTCCCATCATCAGTTTTCATTTTTAAACAAAAATAATACCTACTAAGAATGGTTTTCCAAGGACTGAAAAGAAAGCATCTAGACATTCCAGATACTCATAAATCATACCAATTAACAAAATTACAAACCAAAGGAATATAAACTTCATTACATCTTATTTGAACAGAGCTATGTAAACCAAAATACCAGAAAGAGCAATGTTGTTATTATAACTGGCCTCATTTGAGAAAAAGCAAAGGTTATGTGGTCAATTGTATTTAAATTCCATTATTGGTGAAACTAGTTTGATCACCCTTTATCAACCACTGAATCTCTCCCATCATCAGTTTTCATTTTTAAACAAAAATAATACCTACTAAGAATGGTTTTCCAAGGACTGAAAAGAAAGCATCTAGACATTCCAGATACTCATAAATCATACCAATTAACAAAATTACAAACCAAAGGAATATAAACTTCATTACATCTTATTTGAACAGAGCTATGTAAACCAAAATACCAGAAAGAGCAATGTTGTTATTATAACTGGCCTCATTTGAGAAAAAGCAAAGGTTATGTGGTCAATTGTATTTAAATTCCATTATTGGTGAAACTAGTACAAGAACACGTGAACACCACTTTGGTCATTCTACTACTAGTCTATTTTTCTTTTTCAAAAGATTACTGTTTACAAGATTTACATGAAAACATCTTTAAGTTAAATATTTAAAAATATATTTAGCATAATTATGTACTTTTGTACAGGATCCTACCTGATAAAGTTAGGTTTAAATTTTAAAAAACTCTTGATACTGCTTTGAGCTGACATCAGAAATTCTCAGACCTTTCTGTCATTAACCAATAGAAAATGCCTCCATTTAGGACAGAAGAACAGAAGAGATATTTTTCCAAAGAGGAAATGCAAATGGCCAACAGGTACATGAAAAGATGCTTAGCATCATCAGTTCAGTTCAGCTGCTCAGGTTGAGGCCGACTCTGCGACCCCATGAATCGCAGCACACCAGGCCTCCCTGTCCATCACCAACTCCCAGAGTTCACTCAGACTCACGTCCATCGAGTCAGTGATGCCATCCAGCCATCTCATCCTCTGTCGTCCCCTTCTCCTCCTGCCCCCAATCCCTCCCAGCATCAAGAGTCTTTTCCAATGAGTCAACTCTTCGCATGAGGTGGCCAAAGTACTGGAGTTTCAGCTTTAGCATCATTCCTTCCAAAGAAATCCCAAGGCTGATTTCCTTCAGAATGGAGTGGTTGGATCTCTTTGCAGTCCAAAGGACTCTCAAAGAGTCTTCTCCAACACCACATTTCAAAAGCATCAATTCTTCGGTGCTCAGCCTTCTTCACAGTCCAACTCTGACATCCATACATGACCACAGGAAAAATCATACATTGCCTTGACTAGATGGACCTTAGTCAGCAAAGCAATGTCTCTGCTTTTGAATATACTATCTAGGTTGGTCATAACTTTTCTTCCAAGGAGTAAGCGTCTTTTAATTTCATGGCTGCAGTCACCATCTGCAGTGATTTTGGAGCCCCAAAAAATAAAGTCTGACACTGTTTCCACTGTTTCCCCATCTATTTCCCATGAAGTGATGGGACCAGATGCCATGATCTTCGTTTTCTGAATGTTGAGCTTTAAGCCAACATTTTTGCTCTCCTCTTTCACTTTCATCAAGAGGCTTTTTAGTTCCTCTTTACTTTCTGCCATAAGGATGCTGTCATCTGCATATTTGAGGTTGTTGATACTGTCACTTAATTATACAAATATCATACTGCTTATTTTCTAGCTCATATTCTATACAAAACACAACATTTAAGAAAAGTTAGGTTTAACTGCCTATAAATCAATGGCACCTACAACTCAAGTATTTCCTTCATCACACATTGGAATTTAATGTCAATAACTACTAATTTAAATCAATAATTGAATGAAACTTGTAAAAAGTTTGAAATACAATTTCATTGTTCCACAGGACATTTTAATATCTCAAACTGGGTCAACCACAGTTTATTTTTCAAGGAGGATTCAACAATTTCAAACAATCATATAGGTCCAGAATATGAGGTCATTCATGATTTACAGAAGCAAGGGTCTGACCTCAGACAAGCAAGAATGAGCTGTTTGAATGGCAAGTAAACCTAGATCTCACTGTCCAATTTTTTTGGTCTCGACTTACTCATACAAGTAGAGTAATACTTAAGAGTGAGTGAGTGCTTGATTTTAACTTTGTTTCTTTGTATATATTGGCCATCAGGAAATCTTTAACTCCTGGAAAATAGAATGAAAATATAAATTCTTAGAATATGACTGTTGTCTGAAAATAAAAGTTTAGAATAAATTAAAGGGTAGAGTGTAGAATGCAATAGGCCTACAGGGAGTCTGAACTTTGGCAGTGGTAGATCCACCATAAGTAAGTGTTCCAGTAATGAAAAACTCATTCACCAAGTGATGGGTAGAACTTCAGTAAACACTGGAAATATAGTTAACCTGTTTGTGACTATTCGTGGGAATCAAGATACTCAGAAGAAAGTGAGAATGGCCTCTGGAATGAAGAATAGTTATTGAAGCTTCTTTCATCACAAGCAAAGTTTGGTCAAAGAATTTTAAGAAGTATTTTTATTCTTTTTGCCAGACAGAAGGCAACGAGGGGAAACAGATTCGGTGCTAAGCTGAAGCATTTTCTTCTGAGTTGAAGAAGATCCTAGAGGAAAAAGATGATAGGTACTCAGTAAGACCCAACCCTATTTGATATTGTTTTACTGTTTTACCTCTGAGAACATGCACATCTCAGAGGAACTGTGAACAGTATAGCAGCTGAAAAATATCAGCTCTTCTGATTGGTGGCCCTGCTGCAGATCTGATGATTAAGTCAGATTTTTTCTGTCCTTCTTTAAACCCCAGGATATTAAAGGGCAAACATAAGGACCTCCCACACATGAACTGGCAGTTCAATGAAAAGTCTTGGGTCATAGCCAATACTTTTGCAGACTGACTTCACGGGTGTGGTGAGTGAAAAGTGGAACAGTATCTTGCTTTACTGAACATTAGTTAATGATTCTGCTCATCAAAGATACTGCAAAGGGCCATCCGCAGTGTTTGACTTTGCATATTTAAGCTGAAATTATGCAGCTTATTTCGAAGGTAGGTGATATTTTTAAGACTCAATAAATCATTTAATTAATTTATCTGTAGAATTTTAAGTCTTTAAAAATTTTTTAGACTTCAATGTATTCCATAAGAAAATATAAAGAATTAGTAAATATACATATATGTTACATATATAATATGTGTATATATGCAAAATGTTTACCTTACTGTATAGTCCATAGCTATTGGACTTCCTTGGTGGCTCGGATGGTAAAGAATTTGCCTGCAATGCAGGAGACCCAGGTTCAATCCCTGGGTCAGGAAGATCCCCTGGAAAGGGAATGGCTACCCACTGCAGTATTATTGCCTGAAGAGTCCAAGGGTTCGAAAAGAGTCAGAGATAACTGGGCAACTAAGCCCATCCATCACTAAACATGGTTATAAAGATCTTTTTTTTTCCCTGTGGAAAACTTTTACAATCTATTCTTTTAGTAACTTTCAAATACACAATTTGATATTACTAACTATAGTCACCAATGACTCATTTTTTTTATAACTGGAAGTTCATACTTTTGATCCTCTTCACCCAACCCCAGCCACTTCCTACCCCTCACCCTTAGCAACCACCAGTCTGTTATCTATTTTATTAACTCAGTTTTTTCTTTAGATTCAATATATAAGTGAGATCATATGATATTTGTCTTTCTCTGTCTGACTTATTTCACTGAGTACAATGTCCTCAAAGTTTTCTTTAGTAAACATTTCTTTTAAATGTACTATATTCCGTCTAAAAGTACATTTTTATTCACAATATTCTTTCCACATTTTTTTCTCTCTCTTTCTGGCATCCTGGAAAAATAGACTGCATTTCGATGAATAGTGCCCTCATATTTACCTGCAATCATTTGTTCTCAAACATAATTTCTACTCCCACACAACTGAGAGACATGACTCAGGCAGAAACAACGGCTTGCTAGGCAGTGATTTTGAGATCACAGAGAAGAATACACTTCTAAAGAATCAATCCCATGATTTTGAAAATAAATAATCTCAATAATAGGAAAAGGTAACTCTTCAGAGTAGACTACAAAAGGTCATTTTAAAAATGTCTGCCCTGCTATTCTTTTTATTTGAATTTTATTTTGAAAAGGAATGTGTGTGTCTGTGTGTGTGTGTAGCTACGTGCATATTATATATACATTTTTAAAACTTTTCTTATTTCTGTGTCTTTTTTACTTATGAATATGTAAATATTTCAGGATTAAACTGCCTGAAGGTGTAAATGCAAACATTAAAGATTTACTTAAAATACAAAAAGCACAACAGCGATAGCCATCATCATATATTATAACACCAAGCAGCACTTGTAAAGATGCTCCCAAACTCAATAGGCTGGATTTCCCTGCCAAGAATAATTAAGGCTTCCACCAAACTCCACAATTCTTCCTGTCACCAGGTAATGAACCTCAGAATTAATTTCCACAGTGCTGTCGCTACACTGAGTTGTTCATATAGAAAAAAGATCTAAACTGTTTAGGAATTTATAGATAATAACTGATGCCTTGAAACATACTTAGAAACAAACACTGAATGCACTAGCATTAGCAAATATCCACTAAATATTGTATTTATATTAAAAGTCCATGGTCTCACAGGCATTACACCACAAGTAATGCAAGTCTTTTGTCTTCTCATTATATGCATAGGGGTGGGGTGGTGGGGGCAGGGAGTTGTTTTTGTTTTTGGTGATGACAGTGACAGCCTATAAGATAGAGGAGCCAAGTACAGAAATCACTTTAAAAGTGAAAATATAGTTTAGATTACATTTGTTGATCAGGTATATTGAGTACCTCCTGTCAGTGATAGGAGCATTTCTCTGGGAAACTGTGGGTTAGCCACATACTAAGCCACATACTAATATGTAATTATACCAGTGCCACCACCCTGCAAGAGCTCTGCACTTTACAGTCTCCACTGGGCTTTCAAACTCATGCATTCTCTGTATCCTTATGTTCATGACATCAGCTCTGTGAATTAGTATCACAATTTTCCTCGTTATGCAGATGAGGAAACTGAGACTCAAAGACATCAGTTTATTCCAAGCAACCAACGTATACAAGAAGATAATTTTGCCTAAATTTCTGTTAGTAGTTAGAATGGAATAAAGAGCCCAAAGTGGTGGCTAGACAAAGAAAGAAAAATGGCTAAAAGACAAAGAAGGAGAAAACCCAAGAAAATAGAACAAAGGAAGGTCGGAGGACTGGAGTGAGGACTTCAGGTAAGACAAACAGCCCTCCTAGCTGGCCCAGTTTCCACAGGGCAGGCTCAGGGAGAGGAGAAAAACGAATGAAAAGAGCCAAAATTGGGTGGGGGGCTTCTTTTCACGTCTTTTGGGTCAGCTAGCCCTCACGCCTCGAGGATGTATTTTCCTTTGCTTTCTAAATAAAACTGATCTGTAACATGGAGCTATAACACTAGTCTGTCTGAGGAAATTACATGCGGCTGTACCATTGGTCTCTCCAAGGGCTGTAACACTGGTCCATCTGTCACTTCAAATTTTTGACGCGACAACGCAAAACTGAGGAAATGACACACTCCTCCAATATTTCCATACCATATTCTCAAGTCCCATGGACCTGACCTGACCTGTTACACAGACACTCAATGGGGCCCGGCTGCTCTGCAGCTTGAGACTATTTCACCTTCCAAGTCACGCTGCTGCCTATACACAGAAAGCTGGAGAACCTAAAGCACTGGTTTCGCTACTTTTTGGTTAGGTGCAACCTTTGGCGGATACCTTAAATTCTAGTCCGCAGAGTTTGTAATAGATACCTTACAAATAACTTTGAAAATTAAACAAAATGCTCTTTTAAAATATTGTTTTACAAATCATGAAATATCACATAAAATTTCATCCATTCAGTCAGTCTCAGTTCAGTTCAGTTCAGTCGCTCAGTTGTGTCCAACTCTGCGAATCCATGAATCGCGGCACGCCAAGCCTCCCTGCTCATCACCATCTCCCAGAGTTCACTCAGATTCACGTCCATCGAGTCCGTGATGCCATCCAGCCATCTCATCCTCAGTTGTCCTCTTCTCCTCCTGCCCCCAATCCCTCCCAGCATCAGAGTCTTTTCCAATGAGTCAACTCTTCGTATCAGGTGGCCAAAGTACTGGAGTTTCAGCTTTTGCATCATTCCTTCCACAGAAATCCCAAGGTTGATCTCCTTCAGAATGGACTGGTTGGATCTCCTTGCAGTCCAAGGGACTCTCAAGAGTCTTCTCCAACACCACGGTCCAAAAGCATCAATTCTTCGGCGCTCAGCCTTCTTCACAGTCCAACTCTCACATCCATGCATGACTACAGGAAAAACCGTAGCCTTGACTAGACGGACCTTAGTCAGCAAAGTAATGTCTCTGCTTTTGAATATACTATCTAGCTTGGTCATAACTTTTCTTCCAAGGAGTAAGCGTCTTCTGATTTCATGGCTGCAGTCACCATCTGCAGTGATTTTGGAGCCCCCCAAAATAAATTCTGACACTGTTTCCACTGTTTCCCCATCTATTTCCCATGGAGTTATGGGACTGGATGCCATGATCTTCATTTTCTGAATGTTGAGCTTTAAATGTCTTCTGTGTGTCAGGCACTATAAATACAATGATTACCAAAACAAACAGAGTTATTTCCCCCCTGATGCTAGACGATGGTTACTAGTCTAGATGATGATTTTTAGTAATTATAGATTGATTAGCACACTTAAACAGAAATCTGTAATAAAACAGCATTTTCATAAAACCAATCTCAAAAGCAAACTGAGTAACTGAAAGAACACAGACTATGTGAGAAGAAATTTTCCTTTTTTACCATACCAGCTTGATGTTTATAGTACTGTGTCCTGTTTTAAATGCGTAGGAAAGGAATCATGTGAACAATTTGGAAATAATTCATAGGCAGGCTACAAATATGGTGAACTGATTGAAAAATAATAGCTATAGAAAAAGTTTAAAGGGCCAGGCTTTTAAACCTAGAAAACAGAAAAATCAAAAGAAACTTAATGAGCATTATCAGATAAATTCAGCAATATAAATTCTGCTTCTTTCTGTCGCCACTGAGAACAAAGGCTCAAGCTGAAGCATCAAGGATTGGTTTGACTGAGGGGTGAGAAGTGTCTTATTGCAAGATTTTTCAAATAAATTATTGCCCTAAAAATTAAATCAAAAAGAATGTTTTTCCTTACTATAGTAATAGATGACATTTTCTTGTATCAGAAATTGTGTGAATATGGGGAAATAAACTCAGTGGTTTCCTGAGGTCCTACAAGGCCTTTAGTTGGTCCTTATTTCCCTACAATTAAGCAAAAGGATCCATTATCTTTCATTTAAGTGTATTCCGAAAAACAGTGGGACAGGAGAAGAGCAACTAGGTTTAACAATTGTGTTCATTTTCATGAAAGAACACATGGAAATTAGACAATCGTTCTACTTGCCCTCAGATGCCAACACCACAAAGAATTGGCTTAAATGAGAACATGGAAGATTAGAGTAGACTCCTAAATACTAGGCAGAGAAAAGCAGAGCAGGTCAGCAAGCACGTGTTTAACATTAGCAGAGTTGGACAACTGAGAACAGTACCAAAGAGAAGTAGATTATGTTTTGACAGAAGACACTTAACAGTTCCAAAGATATCACATAACTTTTTAAGGTAAATTGTAAATCTGCTTTTCCATTACATTTCCCATAGTACCAACTGTAGAATGTCAACCTGACATCATGGATTTTATGTTTACTTTCTCTCTTTCTCCTTCTCTCTTTGTCTGGAAAACAGACAGCAATCTGAGTAAACGCCTCCCCACCCCCACCAGATGCCCATCAGTTCTAGGATTTGATTGCTGTGGAATGCAATATTCTAACTAAATATTCTAAATAAATATCTAAATAAATATTCCAACTAAATCTCTAGTAGATCCATAATATCTGTTTCAGAAGTTTTTGGACAATTCTTGTGCAGGAATTTCACTATATTCTATTTAATTGTACTTCACCTCTTTTTAAAAAAGGATTTGAGATAGTTTGCACCAAGAGACATCATAATAACATTAAGAAAACAGACATTATAAAATCAATAAAAGGGGAAAAAGAGAAATTAAGTTTTATAGGATGTCATGATTAACCTTCAAACTGAGTTCCTGGCACCCAGAGCAAAAAGAGAAATACAACATACAACATAATAAAGACCTATAATAAACCCAGTGAAGAAAAGTCCAATTTCATAAGGAAAAACACTTCTTATAATACTAGACTACTGGTTACAATTTTTAGGAAACTAATAATATTGTATATTCACTGAAAATAATGTGAAGTGTATCAATAATATAAAAAAAGGAGG
>SJYC01144248.1:0-24499 GCA_006408675.1 Madoqua kirkii | reverse complement strand
GTCCAATACTTTGGCCACTTGATGCAAAGAACTGACTCATTGGAAAAGACCCTGATGCTGGGAAAGATTGAAGGCAGGAGGAGAAGGGGACAACAAAGGACAAGATGGTTGTCCATCATCAATTCAATGGACATGAATTTGAGCAAACTCTAGGAGATGATAAAGGACAGGGAAGATTGGCATGCTGCAGTCCATGGGGTCGCAGAGTCGGACAGGACTGAACAACTGAACAACAGCAACAAGAAAAGTCTTCCTTGATACTCTTAGGTTCCCTGGCTAGGTCTGAAAATTAAACTAACAAAGACTCATAGGAGGAAAACCTACATATTGATTTAATGCAACATTTGCACTACATGGGAGATTTCATAAGGAAATGAAGACTCAAAGAAATAGACCTGAGTATTTTTTGCTGAGTTTGATGAAGAGTGGTCCATTGTGAGGACTTCGCTATTGGTTCAGTGGTTAAGAAACCACTTTGTAGTGCAAGGGGCGTGGATTCAATCTCTGATTGGAAATCTAAGCTCCTATATGCTACAGAGCAACTAAGCCTGCAGCCCATAATTAGAGAGTTCACATGCCTCAGTGAAAGATCTCTCATGCCGCAACTAAGACTCGAGGCAGCTAAATAAGTAAAATTTTTAATACTAAAGGAAAGAGTGGACCATTGTGGGGGAATAATATTTTGAGGAGTATAAGGCCATTGTATACTACACTGGGGGAAACTTTCTGGATCTTTGGAGATAAGAATGTTTTTTTCCTCCAGGCAGTGGGCGGGGCATCCAGAAATAGCCCGCCAGTGTTCCACCTTAATGTCTAGATTTCTGAGATAGAATTCTGTTTTATGTCATTTTTAATAGCCTCTTTAAAGTGTTCAGAAAATCTGGAGCTCATAAATGCATTCTGCCACACTGATGCTTTAGTAAATTGGGAGCATTGACATATCTACTGGGCCACCTAACATGTTACACATGGTAGCAGCTCTGATTTGATTCAAGTTATTATCGTGTACATTTGCACCACATAACCATTGTGCTGGGATGGATATGTGCACTTTTTACCCTGGATGAGATTTATAACCTTTTCTTCTTGGTTTTGCATCATGCTCTAAGGGATGTTTTGGGGTTGGCTGAATATCCTACAAAAGAGGAGAAAGCCTTTTTGTTTGGCAAATGCCTCGGAAGGAAAAGGGCTGAAAATTGATGACAGATACCTGGTGGGAGGGGTCAGAAGATAACCTTGCTGAAGCGCTGTTTTCCTTTTGTTTACCCCAGACTAATCTTGGGCTTCTCCATTCATTGACTTTGTTGACCCTCTTCTTATTCCCCCTGAAGGTTTAAGTTCAACCATAGTCTGTCAACTCTTCAGTTTCTGTAAAATCTTTTGTTTCTGGTTCATTATAACAAGAAATTGTTCTCTCAAATTAAAAAAAACAAACAAGTATTAGTTTCTACTGTACAGCCAAGTGCATCAGTTATACATGTATGTTTATCTACTCTTTTTTAGATTCTTTTCCATGAAATGTTTTTAATTGATTTAATACACCAAATGAATCAAGGGTATTCATTTTATCTGTAAGCCATTCTGCTCTGTGATCTCTGGGATTGTTTGTATATAGTATATTAGGACTTCCGAGAAGGCAATGGCACCCCACTCCAGTACTCTTGCCTGGAAAATCCCATGGATGGAGGAGCCTGGTAGGCTGCAGTCCATGGGGTCGCTAGGAGTTGGACACAACTGAGTGACTTCACTTTCAATTTTCACTTTCGTGCATTGGAGAAGGACATGGCAACCCACTCCAGTGCTCTTGCCTGGAGAATCCCAGGGACAGGCGAGCCTGGTGGGCTGCTGTCTATGGGGGTTGCACAGAGTTGGACGCGACTGAAGCGACTTAGCAGCGGTAACAGCAGGTGGCGCTCACGGTAAAGAATCCACCTGCCAATGCAGGAGACACAGGAGTTGCAGGTTTGATCCCTGGGTCCAGATCTCCTGGAGGGGGAAATGGTAACCCATTCCAGTATTCTTGCCTGGAGAATCCCATGGATAGAGGAGCCTGGCCAGCTACAGTCCAAGGAATTGCAGAGTCGGACACAACTGAGAGACAGAGCATGCATATATCAGGAGGCCATGATAACATTAGGGTAATTTCTTACATGACAGTCTTTTTGACACATATGACAAAATGTTCCAGCCTCATCTTGTCTATTTCTTGCCCAAATCTGAAATCATCCACAAATCTTCAAGTATCCTTGATTACTTCTAGTGGCAAATCATTTTTTAGGCCTACACGCTAGTAAAATAATGCTCAAAATTCTCCAAGCCAGGCTTCAGCAGTACATAAACCATGAACTTCCAGATGTTCAAGCTGGTTTTAGAAAAGGCAGAGGAACCGGAGATCAAATTGCCAACATCCACTGGATCATGGAAAAAGCAAGAGAGTTCCAGAAAAACATCTATTTCCTCTTTATTGACTATGCCAAAGCCTTTGACTGTGTGGATCACAATGAACTGTGAAAAATTCTGAAAGAGATGGGAATACCAGACCACCTGACCTGCCTCTTGAGAAACCTATATGCAGGTCAGGAAGAATTGGACATGGAACAACAGACTGGTTCCAAATAGGAAAAGGAGTATGTCAAGGCTGTATATTGTTATCCTGCCTATTTAACTTATATGCAGAGTACATCATGAGAAATGCTGGGCTGGAAGAAGCACCAGCTGGAATCAAGATTGCCAGGAGAAATATCAGTAACCTCAGATATGCAGATGACACCATCCTTATGGCAGAAAGTGAAGAGGAACTAAAAAGTCTCTTGATGAAAGTGAAAGAGGAGAGTGAAAAAGTTGGCTTAAAGCTCAACATTCAGAAAACAAAGATCATGGCACCTGGTCCCATCACTTCATGGGAAATAGATGGGGAAACAGTGGAACAGTGTCAGACTATATTATTTTATTTTATTTTATTTTTTGGCTCCAAAATCACTGTAGATGGTGACTGCAGCCATGAAATTAAAAGATGCTTATTCCTTGGAAGGAAAGTTATGACCAACCTACACAGCATATTCAAAAGCAGAGACATTACTTTGCCAACAAAGGTCAAGGATATGGTTTTTCCAGTAGTCATGTATGGATGCAAGAGTTGGACTATGAAGAAAGCTGAGTGCTGAAGAATTGATGCTTTTGAACTGTGGTGTTGGAGAAGACTCTTGAGAGTCTCTTGAACTGCAAGGAGATCCAACCAGTCCATCGTAGAGGAGACAGTCCTCGGTGTTCATTGGAAGGATTGATGCTGAAGCTGAAACTCCAGTACTTAGGCCACCTCATGCAGAGTTGACTCACTGGAAAAGACCTTGATGCTGGGAGGGATAGGAGGCAGGAGGAGAAGGGGACGACAGAGGATGAGATGGCTAGATGGCATCACCAACTCAATGGACATGAATTTGGGTAAATTCCAGGAGTTGGTGATGGACAGGGAGGCCTGGTGTGCTGCAATTCATGGGCTCACAGGTGGTCAGACATGACTGAGTGACTGAACTCAACTGAACTGAACCTAGGCATTAAGGGTACTTATTGCTACTGGATTGGTAAATTGTTTTGAATTATGTACTGTTTTATGTTATATAGGCTTTTCAGTTCTTCCATTAAAATAAATAATTTAAAGTTAAATATGCAAGCTCGTATCTGAGTCTACTTTTTATACCATCAACTCTCAATTAGTTCAATTTTACAAATAAATGAGGTTAAACATGACAAACTCAACACATATGTGGTACTTATCCCCTTTAACTTCTGAAACCCTGCTAAAATGGCATATACCCATAATGGAGAATATGAAGACAACACCAGATAGAAAGTGGAACAAAAGTTTAGAAGCTGAAAAACCAGTAAATGGGTGGCAAATCACTTATCACGCCCTCCCCAAAATTAAATTTCTTCCAGAGTATTGGAGAAATAAAATACTACTTAAGTCATTCATTGAGGCCAGCATAACCCCCATACAAAAATCAAAGACACTATAACAAAGAAACTTCAAGCCTAATTCACTAATGAAAATAGAGGAAAAATCCTAAACAAAATATTAGCAAATTGAATCCAACCAAGTTTAAAAAAAGAAGAAGAGAGAGAAAGAGAAAGGAAAGGAGGAAGGAGGGAACCGCTACAAACTAGGATTTATCTAGTCATATGGCAGACCATTCAAGATGGCTATTCTCTTACTCTCTGTCCATATGTTCGACCAGTCCCTGCTTCACTGTCATGACTATCCAATCCTCTTACTTATAGGGCTTAATTAGTCCCTGGTAACTGAGCCCACCTAGTGTCAGTTTCCCTATAAATGGTAGCCTCCTTCTCCCACCACCCGCCTCACCCCTGCAAGCAGTAAAAAGGGCTGTGTTCTTCTCACCATTTGCCGCACATGGTGGGTGTGGCTCCAAGTCTGTTTTCATAAGATCCCCTGTCCAATAACCCCTGATGTCTCTGTCACTGTCTCCAGGCTGTTTCTTTGGTCTCAATGTCAGGCAACTACAAGGTTTACTGGCCTGTGGGGTGCAACCCAACATCAGTTATATAACAATGGCTTAATATTAGAATATCTACAAATATAATTCACCACATAAACAGATAAAGAGAAAAACCACATGAGCAGCTCAATAGAAGCAGAAAAAGCGTGAATAAAATCCCATGCTTATGCAGGATAAAAATTTTTTGTAAATTGGAACAAGATAGGAATTCCTTAACCTGATAAATAGTAACTACTAAAATCCTTCAGCAAATATTATCCTAACAGCAGATTCATTTCCAAATTAAGAACTGAGAAGAATGCCCAGTGTCCCTATTTTTATTCCATGTTGTATCAGAGACCCTACCCAGCAGAGTACAACAAGGAAAACAAATTAGAAGCTTACAGAGCAAAATAAAGAACTAAAGCTGTAATTGTTTGAAGATGACACAATTTTCCACAATACCAAAACAAAATATAAACAAATGATTAGGAATAACAGAATTTAGCAATGAAACAGATATAAGATTAATATACATACTATTAGGAAACACTTCCATACCCCAACAATTAACTAAAAACAGCTTAAAAAAGACTTTAGAGTATAATCTCTAAAAATATTGAATTGAGTACTATATCATACACCTGAAACCAATATTTTAAATCAACTATACTTCAATTTAAAAAAAGATACCACTTACCATAGTCTCAGAGTCTCAGAGTATAGTCAACAAAAATCTAACTCCTCCCCAAATATAACCTAGATAGAGGAAATTATAAAACATTCTTAAGAGGCATTTTGGGGCTTCCCTGGTGGCTCAGGAGTAAAGAATATGCCTGCAATACAGGAGACATGGGTTTGATCCCGGGGTTGGGAAGAATCCCTAGAAAAGGAAATGTATTCACTCATTCACTTTAGTATTCTTGCCTGGGAAATCCCATGGACAAGTGAGACTGGTGGGCTACAGTCTATGGGGTTGTAAAAGTGGACATGCCTTAGCAATTAACTACCACCACCAAGAGACATTTCAAAATAAACAAATAGAAAGCTATACCATGTTCATGTATTCAAAGCCTTAATATTATGAAAATACCAATTCTCTCCAAATTGATCTACAAATCTATTTCATTTTCTAACAAAATTCTGGAAGGGTTTTTCATGAAACTATTAACGACTCCAAATTTATATGAAAAAGTAAAAGGCCCAAAACAGGACACTTGAAAAGAACAGGGCTTAGAACTTAACTCTATCAGATGCCAGGATTTATAATAAAGTTATAAAAAGTAAGATAATGTGATTGGAGAAATGTCAAAACCACAATGAGATATCACCTCACATCCGTCAGGATGACTATCATCAGAAAGACCACAGGTGACAAATGTTGGAGAGGATGTGGAGAAAAAAGAACTCTTTTCCACTGTTGGTGGGAATACATATTGGTGCAGCCACTGTGGCGAAAAGTATGGAGATTCCTCAAAAAACTAAAAATAAAACTACAATATAATCCAGAAATTCCACTCCTGGGTATATATTGAAGAAAATGAAAACATTAATTTGAAAAGATACATGCACCCCAGTGTTCATAGCAGCATTATTTACAATGGCCAAGATAAAGAAGCAACCTAAGTGTCCGTCAGTGGATGAATGGATAAAAGAGGCATAACATATGTACACAATGGAATACTACTCAGACAGAAAAAAGGATGAAATTTTGCCATTTGCAACAACATGGATGGACATGGAGGGTATTATGTTCAGTGAAAAAAGTCAGAGGAAGATGAACAATATGTTATCACTTACATGTAGAATCTAAAAACTAAAACAAACTAGTGAATATAACAAACAAGAAACAGGGTCACAGATATAGAAAACAAACTAGTGGCTACTAGCGAGGAAGGGGAAGGGTAGAGCCGCATGATACAGATAGGGCATAAAGCAGTACAAACTACTACGTGCAAAGTAAGCCACAAGGATATACCACAGAATGCAGGGCATATAGCCGATATTTATAATAACTGTGAATGGAATATAATCTTTAAAAATTGTGAATCACTATGTTGCACACCTAAAATTTATGTAATACTGTTAGTCAACTCTACCTCAATTTTTAAAAAGAGAGAAAACAATAAAGATGATGTGGTTTTGATGTAAGGATGGAAAAATTAACTGGTGAAACAACCATAGCCCATTAGTTAGACCTTTACACATATGAAACTTTGGTATATAATACAGGTAACATGTCAAAAAAGTAGGGAAAGGACAGACTATTAAAAACGTGGAGCTTGGGCTCCCCTGTGGTCTAGTGGTTAAGAATCTGCCTTTCAATGCGAGGGACACCAGTTCAATCCCTGGTCTGGGAAGATCTCACACTGACGCAGGGCAACTAAGCCCATGCACCACAACTACTGAGCCTGTGGGCCCTAGAGCCTGTGCTCTCCAATAAGAGAAGAGTAGCCCCAACTCACCACAGCTAGAGAAAGCCTGCATGCAGCAATGACAACCCAGCACAGCCAAAATCAATCAATCAATAAAGTTTTAAAACATGGAGCTTGGGACTTCGCTGGTGGTCCAGTGCTAAGACTTGGTAATTCTAATACAGAGGACTGGGGTTCAATCACAGAAGTCAGAATATTCAGAAATAAAGGAAAACAGTCAAGCAAAACAATGATAGTTTAGCTACTAAACAAAGTCAAGGACCTTTAGTTCCTCTTCAAGGGCTATAGATAATATTCTGTACCATATGCTTTGAGCTATTTTGCAGATACTGAAACCCCCACCAGGTGGAAAGAGTTAACCGTATGTTACCCACAGCACGGAGACTCCAGACTGGTTGAAACCAGAAGGTTGATGATGTTGACTCCCAGTAACCTCACCACAACCTGATCACATACCCCACAATCTCCCTCCCCCACCTTGTCTTTTAAAACCTGTCCCTGAAAGCCATCAGGGAGTTCAGGTCTTTTAAGCATTAGCTGCCTGACTTCTTGCTCGACCCTGTGCAATAAACTCTGAACTTTACTTCACCACAATCAGGGTCAGTAGGCTGGCTCCACTCAGCATGGGCGAGCAGACACAAGTTTGATTCAGTAACACTAAGACCTTTGTTACACCAGCTGCCTACCTATTCCTTCAGCAAAGTGTTGGACAGGGAAACACTGTTTTACAGGACACAGTATTTTACGGTGGTCTAGAGGAGTAAAGACAAGTAAATGGCAATTATAATGAGTGCCGTGTTGAGGAGTATTGTCTAACCTAATTTTTTGTTTGGGGTTCAGGGCACGCTTCCTAGAGGCTGATGCATCTTGTTGAAATCTGAAGCCTGAGTATGAGCTGACCTAGATGAGGGTGAATTTTCTAGGCAGAAAACCCAAAAGTACATAGTGGCTTGGAAGTAAGAAAAATAAAAGGCATGAAGTGGTTAGGCATCTATTAATAATTTAGTACAGCAAAAGCATGAAAAAGGAGGAGAAAGAAATAGAGGGCTAGATAAAACTGGAAAGAGAATCAGGGACAAAATTCCTTCCCCACTTCCACCACCATCCCTGGGCTTTCTAATTATCCTGAGAATGATAGGTGTTTCAAACTTCAAGAAGCAGTGTGACAAAATCACGCTTTTTAGTATGTTTTAACTTCACTCTCACTGTCTTACAGAGAATGGATTGGTGGGATCAAGCATGGAGGCAGAAAGACCACCATTGCAATAACTGAGTGAGACTCAAAAGATTAATCCAGTCCTCCTCCTCCTGTTCCCCAGCCTGAAGGGTTCTCTAGACTGGCAGTGAAAGGGGGCCACTGCTGCTGCTGCTGCTAAGTTGCTTCAGTCATGTCCGACTCTGTGCGACCCCATAGACGGCAGCCCATCAGGCTCCGCCATCCCTGGGACTCTCCAGGCAAGAACACTGGAGTGGGTTGCCACTTCCTTCTCCAATGCATGAAAGTGAAAAGTGAAAATGAAGTCTGAATGACTTCAAAAACATAGACAATAAAGGTAAACAATAGATAAATTGGACTATATCAAAATTTAAACTGTGCGTCCAGTTTCACAATAGCACGAAAAGGCCGCCTATGGAATGGGAGAAGATATTTGCAAATCCTATGTATGATAAGGGCTTAACATCTAGAAAATATAAAGAACTATAGCTTTTTAAAAAAGCCCAATTACAAAATGAGCAAACAGACTTCCCTGGTGGTCCATTGGTTAAGAATTGCCTGGCAATGCAGGGAACACGGCTTCAATCCCTAGTCTGGGAAATCCCGGAGGCCACAGAGTAACGAAGCCCATGCACCACAATTATTGAACTTGTGCTCTAGAGCCTGGGAGCTACAAATGCTGAGCCCATGTGTCACCACTACTGAAGCCTGCATGCCCTAGAGCCGGAGCTCTGCAGCAAGAGAACCCACAGCAATGAGAAGCCGGAGCACCAAAGCTACAGAATAGCCCCCGCTCACCACAGCTAGAGAAAGCCTACTCAGCAACAAAGACCCAGCAGAGCCAAAAATAAATAAATAAAATTTATAACAAAATAGCTTTTTAAAAATGAGCAAAGGACTTGAATGGACATTTCTCCCAAGAAGATATAAAATGGCCAACAAGCCTGTGAAAAGATACTCAACATCACTAATTATCAAGGAAAGGTAAATCAAAATTACAAGGAGATACCACTTCATACCCTATTGCCTTAGTGGTCTGGGAGCAAGTGACGAGAATGAAGACAAAACATGAAATCTGGTGCAATGGTTCAGGAGACTTGCAGCCTCTCTTGGACAGAAGTGCAGAGCCCATTCTGAGTCCAGCTTTTATTCCTAAGTGCAGACTGCAAGAATTTATTTAATCTTATCTTTCTCAAGACATAGGCTGTTTTAATCATGTACTCCTAAAGTCATGGATTACACTGACATAGTCCAGATCTCCTTAGTAAACCCAGGCTGTTCCCTTCCCAGCTAGTCTCAAGAGCAATCAGCAGGTGCGTAGGCAGCGTTCTTGCCATCACTGACCTGGTGTTCCAAGGTCCATACTTTCATGATCCCAGTCATACTCCCTTCTGGATCTGGCCTTGGGGTTTGTAACAAGGCTATTATTCTAAGAAAAACATGAAATATAATCATTAACATAGTTTCTTAATGTATGCTATTTTTCCAGATTCTACTTCTATGGAATTTCTCACGGCTGGGAAAGTACATTATTAGGAATTCCTACTACAGTAGACATTAGGATGACTATTATCAAAAGAACAGAAAGCAAGTGCTGATAAAGATGTGGAGAAATTGGAACCTTATACACTGTTGGAGAGAATGTAAAATGGTGCAATTGCTGGGGAAAAATATTATATGAGGTCTTCGAAAATTAAATATGTAATTACCATATGATCCATCAATTCCACTTCTAGGTACAGACACAAAAGAATTGAAAGCAGTGTTTTGAAGAGAGATTTGAATACCCATGTTCATAGCAGCATTATCCGTAGTAGCCAAAAGGGTGAAAGCAACCCAAGAGACCATCAGCAGGTGAATAGATACACAAAACATAGTATATGCGTAGAATAATTGTTCAGTCTAAATCTTGAGGACATTATGCTAATGAATTAAGCTAGTTCCAAAGAAGCAAATACTATGTGATTTCACCTAAATGAGAAAGTCAGATTCATAGAGACAGACAACAGAATGGTGGTTGTCATGGGCTGAAGAGAGGAGGAAATGGGGTGTTGTTGTTGAATGAATATAGAGTTTCTGTTTTGCAAGATGAAAAGACTTTGGGGACTGGCTGTACAATACAAATGTACTTAACACTACTAAACTGTTCACTTAAAAGTAGCTAAGATGGGGACTTCACTGGTAGTCCAGTAGGTTACGACTCCATTTCAGTGCTTCCACTGAAAGGGGTATGGAGTCAGTCTCTGGTCAAAGATCCTGCATGCCTTGTCCCCAACCTCCCAAAAAAAGTTAAGATGGTAAATTTTATGTTATGTGTGTTTACCATAGATTTTTAAATTAATCCTCAAAAATAAAAAATGAGAACACTGCTTAGGGACTGCAAATTGCCTAGAACAGAGATGGAGACCATTTGGGAAGCCAGAGGGGAGAACAGACCTAAGAGATTCCCAGGAAACAGAGTGGAGTCCTAGGCCAGTCTAGCGGCTGTAGTGCAGGCTGAGTGAGGGCAAAGTTCAGAAAAGGAGAGACATTTCATGCCGAGCATTCAGTTCAGTTCAGTCACTCAGTCGTGCCTAACTCTTTGCAACTACATGGACTGCAGCATGCCAGGCCTCCCTGTCGATCACCAACTCCCAGACTTTACTCAAACTCATGACCATTGAGTTGGTGATGCCATCCAACCATCTCATCCTCTGTCGTCCCCTTCTCCTCCCACCTTCAATCTTTCCCTGCATCGTTTCAAATGGGTCAGCTCTTCACATCAGGTGGCCAAAGTATTGGAGTTTCAGCTTCAACATCAGTCCTTCTGATGAGTATTCAGGACTGATCTCCTTTAGGATGGACTGGTTGGATCTCCTTGCAGTCCAAGGGACTCTCATGAGTCTTCTCCAACACCACAGTTCAAAAGCATCAATTTTTCAGCGCTCAGCTTTCTTTATGGTCCAACTCTCACATCCATACATTACTATTGGAAAAACAATAGCCTTGACTAGACAGACCTTTGTTGGCAAAGTAATGCCTCTGCTTTTTAATATGCTGTCTAAGTTGGTCTTAACTTTTCTTCCAAGGAGTAAGTGTCTTTTAATTTCATGGCTGCAGTCACAATCTGCAGTGATTTTGGAGCCTTCATGTGACCACATTGCTGATTTCCTAGTCAACTGCTGCCTCCTGTTCAGTGTGAGAGGGAATTAGAGACTGGGGTTCTATAAACACAGATGGAAGAAAGCTCTTAAATGGTAATTCTCAATTAAGATGGTACTGTTCTCTAGAGGGTATTTTGGAAATGTGTGTGGTTGTTTGTGTGGAATGCTAGAGGCCTTTAGCCAACCAAATGCTGGCATCTTGCTGTGCAGAGAACAGGTCAGCAAAACAAAAGTTGTCCTACATATGACTTTCCAATGGCCTAAGGGATGTAGCAGTTGGCAGTAGGCAAAATTAATCCTACTCTCCCAGTAGGATGAATCTCTCCTTACCGTCAGGAGGAGTCAGGGCTGCAGGGAGCAGGGAGAATACATGTAGAAACCAAGGTCTCACAGCCTGAGAAGGCCATGCCAACCAAGGGTTTAGGCTCCCAAGTTATGTCTTCCCTTAGGTCAGCAAAAGTGCTAGTAACATCTAAGGCCAGGAGCAGTCTAGAATGAGTAACAAAGAAGGGAGATTATGATGATCAGATGGGGCCCCCAGAACAGCTGTCAGTTCAGTTCAGTTCTGTCGCTCAGTCGTGTCCAACTCTTTGTGACCCCATGAATCACAGCCACCAGGCCTCCCTGTCCATCACCAACTCCTGGAGTTCACTCAGACTGGTGTCCATCGAGTCAGTGATGCCATCCAACCATCTCATTCTCGGTCGTCCCCTTCTCCTCCTGCCCCCAATCCTTCCCAGCATCAGAGTCTTTTCCAATGAGTCAACTCTTCGCATGAGGTGGCCAAAGTACTGAAGTTTCAGCTTTAGCATTATTCCTTCCAAAGAAATCCCATTCTGAAGGTTGATCTCCTTCAGAATGGACTGTTTAGATCTCCTTGCAGTCCAAGGGACTCTCAAGAGTCTTCTCCAACACCACAGTTCAAAAGCATCAATTCTTCGGCGCTCAGCCTTTTTCACGGTCCAACTCTCACATCCATACATGACCACTGGAAAAACCATAGCCTTTACTAGCAGACCTTAGTCAGCAAAGTAATGTCTCTGCTTTTGAATGCTATCTAGGTTGGTCATAACTTTCCTTCCAAGGAGTAAGCGTCTTCTAATTTCATGGCTGCAATCACCATCTGCAGTGATTTTGGAGCCCCCAAAAATAAAAGTCTGACACTGTTTCTCCATCTATTTCCCATGGAGTAATGGGACCAGATGCCATGATCTTCGTTTTCTGAATGTTGAGCTTTAAGCCAACTTTTCACTCTCCTCTTTTACTTTCATCAAGAGGCTTTTTAGTTCCTCTTCACTTTCTGCCATAAGGGTGGAGAATAGCTGTAGTGGGGCCATAACTCTTCTTTCACAAGCTTCTCCAGAAAAAGATATCAACCAGAATCCTGAAAATGTTGATTAAAGAATGGCATGAAATTATTATACAGTGAGTGGATGAGCAGGCCAAGGGGTGACCTGCATAGATGCCGTGTGATGCTGCCCACGTTCCCCCTAGAGGACCACTTACTTACCCATCTGCTGGGATTGTGCTCTCTGAGAGCTCACAGTGGAGCCCTCTCACAGGCCTTGTTCTCAGCAGAAGCAGCTGCAACACTCGAATTCACACCTCTCTGGAAACAGTTCATACTGAAAACTAGATGATATGCCTATGGCCTTAATTCAGGACTGCTCTGATGGGTCACCCTGTTAACAAGTCCGAGCTTGTACCACTCATTGCATGCATCCATGCATGTATGCTAAGTCACTTCCAACTCTCTGCAACACTATGGACTATAGGTTTCTCTATCCATGGGCTTCTCCAGGCAAGAATACGGAATGGGTTGCCATGCCCTCCTCCAAGGGATCTTCCTGATCCAGGGATTGAACCCACATCAAGTCTCCTACATTGGCAAGCGGGTTCTTTACCACTAGTGCCACCTCATGTGTGTGTGTGTTAGTTGCTTAGTTGTATCCAACTGTTTGCTGCCAGGTTCATCTGTCCATGAAATTCTCCAGGCAAGACTACTGGAGTGGGTTGCCATTTCTTTCTCCAAGGTAACTTCCCAACCCAGGGATTGAACCTGGTTCTCCTGCATTGCAGGCAGATTCTTTACCATCTGAGCCACCAGAGAGATACCAGAAAGCCACCTCATGACAGACCAATAAATCAAGAGAGGAGTTATGGAGGCAAGGAATAGCTATTTCACTGGCAAAGCCATAGACTGAGAAGATGGTTGGTTAGCGTCCCAAAGAACCATCTTCCCAAAGTTAGAATTCAGGCTTCTTGTATACTGAAAGGGGAGGATGTAAAGTCCTGGTTCCAGCCAGAGTTAACTGTGTTAATTTCTTCCTTCCTGAAGTCATTCACAGGTGAACCTGGTCAGGATGTTTCTATGAGCTGAACAAAGGTATTTCATGTTAACTCTCATTACTTGGGAGGCAGGGTTCCCAGCAATGAGCCGTTATGCGTAGTTTAACTTATAGGTAACATCCCTTTAGTGATTAACTCATTATAGAATATGAGGCTCTTCCCTATTATAACACAGTCCTAGCCTGGTATCTCCCCTTGGTTTGGCTGGACTCTCATTGTAGCTTCCCTTCTCCCTTGGCCAATCCCACCTCCTTCTCTGACCAGAGCTGTTCCTGTGCTTCCCTCTGTGAGCCACCTGCACACAAATCTCCATCTCAGTTTGTTTCCCAGAGAACCCGAATGATGACAACTCACATTTAGAGATAAGAAGGTAACCACCAGAAAAACAGTTTACAAAGTTTAAAGTGGTTTTCTCTAGGGAGAGGAATAGGGCCAAGGCAAGGTGAGTCAGGAGACGGTTGTACGTACTCTTCTGTGCTCTTCCTTTGTTCATAACATGCCTATATTACTTCCACAATTAATTTTTTCATTTAAAAATGTTTAAAGAGTTTGATGCTGTCATCCTCCTGTTTTAAACTCTTCAATCACTTCCCATTACCCTTAAAATAATCCTTAAGAATCTTTTGGGATGGATTGGGAGAGTAGCATTGGCATATATACACTGCTGTTGCTGCTGCTGCTAAGTCACTTCAGTCGTGTTCGACGCTGTGCGACCCCATAGACAGCAGCCCACCAGGCTCCCCTGTCCCTGAGATTCTCCAGGCAAGAACACTGGAGTGGGTTGCCATTTCCTTCTCCAATGCGTGAAAGTGAAAAGTGAAAGTGAAGTCGCTCAGTCGTGTCCGACCCTCAGTGACCCCATGGACTGCAGCCCACCAGGCTCCTCCACTCGTGGGATTCTATATGTAAAATAGATAGCTAGTGGGAAGCTGCTGTAGAGCGCACGGCAGCCTGGCACCCTGTGATGACCTAGAGGAGTATGATGGGAGGTGGGAGGGAGGCCCCAGAGGGAGGGGCTGTTTGTATATATATAGCTGATTCACTTCATTGTATAGCAGAAACTAACACAACATTGTAAGCGATCATCCTCCAATTAAAAATTTTTTTAAAAAGAATCTTTAACAAGGCTTGCAAATCCCTCTCCATCTGGCCCCTGCTGAGTTTCCAGTTCCATTTCTTACCTCTGCTACTTGCCTTTCTGAATTTCCGGTTTCTTGAATGGGTCTCTCTTCCTCATCCCCAGGCCCCAAACATGCTGCTCCCTCTGTCTGGAATACTTTCCTTGTCCTCCCCAACTTCTGGTTCACTCCAGGCCTCCAGCAGGTTTCAGCTTAGATGCCACCCTCAGAAGGAATATTCCCTACCCTCAGACTACATTAGGCCTTCCTTCTATCACTCCCACAGCCCCTGTATTTCCTCTTTCTCAGCATCAGTCTCCTGAAATAATCAGCTTAAGTCCACATTTCCTTCCTCCATGAGGACTATCTATCTTGTGACTGCTCTATTACTAGCACCCAGCACATACTACAGCCAAGCAGATATCAGTTCAGTTCAGTACATTTCAGTCGCTCTGTTGTGTCCGACTCTTTGCGACCCCATGAATTGCAGCACACCAGGCCTCCCTGTCCATCATCAACTCCTGGGGTTCACTCAGACTCAACGTCCATCGAGTCAGTGATGCCATCCAGCCATCTCCTCCTCGGTCGTCCCCTTCTCCTCCTGCCCCCAATCCCTCCCAGCATCAGAGTCTTTTCCAATGAGTCAACTCTTCACATGAAGTGGCCAAAGTACTGGAGTTTCAGCTTCAACATCATTCCCTCCAAATATTTACTAAGTCAATGAATTTCACCAAAATGTTTTTGAGGATCCCAGCTCTGTAATCTGTGACAACTTAGATACCCTATCTGAGCCTCAGTTTACTCAAGCATAAAATGAGGATGAGAATAATACCTGTCTTAGAGGGTCATTGTTCGCTTGTGTTGAGGCCACACCCTAACCCTAATGTCTACCTTGTTGTTTAGTTGATAATTCACATTTGACTCTTGGCAACCCCATGAACTATAGCTGGCCAGGCTCCTCTGTCCATGGGAATTCCCAGGCAAGAATACTAGAATGGGTTACCAATTCTTTCTTCAAGAGTTCTTTCCGACCCAGGGATGGAACCCGAATCTTCTGTACTGGCAAGCAGATTCTGTACCACGGAGCCATCAGGGAAACCGTAATATCTACTGTAGAAGATTGTGTTTTGGTTCTTTGTGTTTGTTTGCTTTGGGGCCATGTCACTCAAGATGTGGAATCTTAGCTCCTGACCAGGGATCAATCCTGTGCCCCTGTTTTCGGAGCACAGAGTCTTAAGCACTGGACTGCCAAGGAAGTCCCTAGAGAACTGTTGGTTAGAGCCCTTAGCACAGTGGCTGGCACTGGGTAAGCATTTGATTGAGGCACGCTCAGAAATTAAGAAAGACCACAACCGTTTACACTCACATCAGCAGATTCTAAGGCTGTCACTCTTTACCCTTTCCAACGCTGAATATTACATTTAAAAAATATTTTTGTAAATATTATAGGCAAAAAAGAATGGCATCTCATGGTTTTAAATCAACATATATTTTCAAACAAACACCTTTCCCGAGCCACGTATGCCGTAAAGAAAGCAACTCTTTGGTGCTCCTCTCTCTTCCTATCACAGCTTGTGTGGTGAGGAGGGGTATCTGAGAAGGGAGCCCCCAACGTAGGGGGTGCATTGTGTAAGGCCTGGGCAGCTAAGTTGCAGGTATTTTTTCACAGCACCTCAGGTCTCCCTTATCCAATGGGAAGACACGGGGCCCAACTCTCCCCAGCCAACCCAGGTGGCTGCCTCCGTCTCAAACGTAGAACCCTTCAGGCCCAGAGGCCCCTTCACACTTCCTGTGTGGGGTTCAGAAACCCGCCTCCCCTCCCAGCCGTAGGTGCCTGCTTCAGAAAATGGTGAGTGTCTTTCTTACAAAGTCCCCTTTTTCATCCCAGCATTGGGAGCGAGGGCCCCAGGGTCCTCAACTCCAGCAGGGGTTTTGAAAAAGTCCTCTGGTTTCTTTTTCAGAAGTTGTGAGCCAACTGGCCTCCGCCATCTTAGGTAGAGTGAGCGTCCAGTGAGGGAAGGATGCAGTCGGGGAATCTCTGGCGAGTTCTGGGACTCTGCCTCTTATTAGGTGAGTAGGATGAATGAAAAGATGGGTGTTTCTCCAGACCATGGAAGGCTCACTGCCTAACCTGGTACTGCCCAGGGTATCAAGGAGCCTCATTTTCTAGAAAACGTAAGGAAGTGTTTGTGCGGTGTTAGCACAGGGAACTAGGGCTAGGCTAGCCTGTTCCCAGAAGACCTTTCAGAGAACAGCTAAAGGAAAGCAATTGAGGTGATCATATCTACTGAAAGTAAGATCTTTGTGCCTCCGAGAAAAACCTTGTTCTGTCAGTGAACAGCCCAGCCCTTATGAACTAACACAAAGGAGATTAGAGGAATTAACCTTCACTGTTTATTCCAAGGAGAGTAGATGGTTGATCGCAAACTCTGCACCAAGTATACAGGAAGCTTAGAATCTGAGACAATGAAGCACCTCATAATTTCCAGTCCTTTTCAGTTGACCAAGTGCTTTCAATTACTTTAGTCCTGTTGGAAGAAAGGTGAATATAAATTGATAAGTAACTAAGAGGCTTTCCATAGCTCATATCAGACAAAGATTATTTTTTAAGGTTGCTGTAGTAAACAGCACTCAGTAAGAGTGCCAGATACTGCACCACAAAAAGGTCTTTACCTGTGTTAACTAATTTAATCTTTACCTCCACCTTGGAAGGTAAACGTTACGTGTATCCCGTTTCAGTGGTCCCCAGCCTTTTTGGCACCAGGGACCAGTCTTGTAGAAGACAATTTTGCCACGGACTGGGGTGGGGGGTTCATTTCAGGATGTTTCAAGCGCATCCCATTTATTGTGCACTTTGTTTCTAATCTAATGCTGCCACGGATATGACAGAAGCTACCCATCTGTGGCCCAGAGGTTGGGGACCTCCACCCTATGGGACCTCCACCCTATTTTACAGATGTAAAAAACTAGTACTCAGAGAAGTTCGATAGCTTGTTTAAAACCACAGTAAGTGCTGAAGCTGATCTGGGAGCTCAGAACTGCCTACAGCCTGTGCTCTTAATGATGACATGATGTGAGGCCACATAGTTCATGAGGGTTTTATTTTAGAAATCTAGAAAACTCTATCAAGCTGGGGCTTGCATCTCAGAGCTACGGCCATGGCGTCTCCACTTCCTGCTTCATCTTGGGTTTCTCTAGCTCAAGTGTGCACATGAGTTACTGGGGAATCTTGTTAAATTTCAGCTTCTGTTTCAGTGCGTCTGGAGTGGGACTGCTCTTCTGCCTTTATAATGAGCCCTCTGACTCATTTGTCTCCTACTGGTCCAGGCAACATGTTTGGAGTGTCAAAGGGCAGAGTGTGATTCCTTAAGGCATTGGGTTACAGCCCCATAGTATAAACTGTGCTCTGCAGAGGGAGAGAGAGGGAATACCAAAGACCCAAACACCCCTAGAGGTTTGGCCTCATGAGACTGTACCTAGGCTGCTCTGCTTATGGTGATTGGGAGGGGTGTCTCATCCAATATAGAGGCTGGTGATAAAACAGGTACACATGAAACTTGAAGGCGATGTCAGGGAAACTGGTCATTACAGAGAATCTGGATTACTGGAGGACCCAGTGGAAATATGATCAGACTCTTCAATGCACAGGCTCTAGCTATTCCCATCTCTGTCTCAAGTAGAAAACAAATGGAAAAACTGAACCATCAGACCAGCAAAGTCAGAGATGGAACAAGAACCTCAATCTTTGTACCTAACCCAGAGCTTGTTTTTCTTCCACAGTCAAGAGATTTCTTTTTAAAATGGAGGCTGGGCTGCAAAACTCTCTCGCATTTCTCCATCTCCCCAGAAGCACCCATCAACATTTTCTGTTTGTCAAATGCTGTGTGTTCATGTTTAACGCTAGGTGCTTCCTTCTTCTGTCTCATCCCAAATGGACCAGAAACCCTGGGTCAGTACCCAGAAATCCATATCACTCACTGGGTATAGAGTTAACTGTGATCCAGAAATGGGTGGGAAGGATCGTAGATGCTCAGAAATGGTCAGACTAGACTATAGAACTTTCTCTGCTTGGAATTTCAGTCACTCACAACATTTACTAACTCTTTTCTTCTTATTTATTTTCTAGTTGGTGCTTGGGCACAAGGTGAGTTATGCTTTTTTTTTCCTTATTATCAAATCAGCCCATCTGTTTTATATTTATGAATGTTTTCACTAGACCTCCTACAGAGACCAGTAAAAGGGGTTTCTCTCATCTTCTCCTTTGCCTTTTCCTCATAAGTCTAGGGATAGTTCTAGCCAAGAAGAGGAATGCAACAGAGATCATAGGAAATAATGAGTGTTAACTATTCAGAAGAAAAGAATTGAACCAATTAAAACAATGCCAAGTTTTCATTTTCTATTTGATGTGAGTTTTTTGTAGAGGATTTGTGGCTTGAATGCATGCCTAGAGATGCACTAAGTAGACCTCTGGGGCAGCATTTGAGTCCACATTCATTATTACAAGTCCAGGGACTTCCCTGCTGGTCCAGTGGTTAAGACTTTGCACTTTCGATGTGTGGGGGCATAGGTTCCATTCCTGCTCAGGGCAATAAGAGTCCACCTGCTGTGGGGTATGACCAAAAAGTAAAAAAATAAAAAGAAGAATTGCATGTCCAAATACTCTGAAAGTGTGTGTGTGCGTGCATGTGTGTTCATGTGTGCACATGCATATGAGTCTGCCTGGCCTGGACTTACCTCCTCAGTCATAGCAGAGAGGCAGGAATATCCCAATATTGGAAGGCTTTCTCTTCAGTCAGCTCCTCCAAATTGAGTGAACCAATTTTGTGTTAAAAGGCAGGCATTGGGCCAGTCCCATTACGTACCCTTAATCTGCCTAAATTGTAGTGTCCTTAGAATCCTTTTTAAGAAATACATCATAGAAAATGTGTTAATGTTACCTTACTGACAGATGGGATATGTTGAGAGCCCTGATAAACTCCAGAAAAACTAATCTCTTCTGCATGCTATTGGTCATTTGACGTTGGTTTTTGTTTATCATTTAATTTATGCCCAATACAGATCTTCCTTTTTTGCCAGCTTTATTGGAATATAGTTGACATATAACACGGTATAAGTTTAAGGTGTACAATGTAATAATTTTATGCCTGCCTGCTAAGTCGCTTCAGTCATGTCCAGCTCTTTGCAACCCTATGGACTGTAGCACAGGCTCCTCTATCCATGGGATTCTCCAAGCAAGAACACTGGAGTGGGCTGTCATTTCCTCCTCAAGGGGATCTTCCCGACCCAGGAACGGAACCCATATCTCTTATGTCTCCTGTATTGGCAGGCGGGTTCTTTACCAATTATATTTTTAATTGGTAGTGCCAATTATATTTTAAATTTTATACATATATTTTATATTTGTGTATCGAATAGACATTATATTCAAAATGATTACTTAGGACACTTTTTTATAACTAATTAGCCACCAGTTTTTTTAATGTAGAATACAAAAGAGTTTTTCATATGCAGCCATGGGAAATATAAATACCCATTGTCTTCTGAAGATTGAGGGAAGAGTCCTAACCCAGGGCGGAAGGGTCTGATCTTATTAGATGATAGAAGTGTTTCAAATAGTTTCTTTTCAGATTCAGAAGAAATTGGTAAGAGGATTTTCACTCTGTACAACTTCCCTTCAAATGTGGATCAAAATGATCATAACATATCACAGTAATAAATACTAAGAACCAGAACCATTAGAGAGAAAATATAATTATCTTTCAATAGACTCTGTATGAGATGTGCCTATGTTTGTTGCTAACTGTCAGGTCCAGTTATAGCTGAGTGATGTGTATTCCTGAGCATCCATTCAGGAAAGAATATATATGTGGGTGGGGTTGGAATTTTCGTGTATATCATGAATTCATTGAAGGCCAAAACAACACCTTATTTACTTGGCCAAATACACATGGGCTTCCCAGGTGGCTCAAACGGTAAAGAATCCACCCGCAATGCAGGAGACGTGGTTTTGATCCCTGGGTCAGGAAGATCCCCTGGAGAAGGGCATGGTAACCCACTCCAGTATTCTTGCCTGAAGAATCCCATGGACAGAGGAGCCCAGTGGGCTACAGTCCATGGGATCACAGAGTTGGACATGACTGAGCCACTAACATTTTACTTTTACTTCTAATACACATGGTAGGTGCTCAATGTGTGTGTGTGTGTGTGTGTGTGTGTGTGTGTGTGTGAACAGGTGCTCAATACCTGTTTTTTTAATGAGTAAATGATCATGCATATGACTGCATCACTAGTTCCTTCCCCTCAAGAAGCTGAAGGTCTTCAGAATTCCCTGGAAGCCCAGCAGTTAGAACTTCTTACTTTCACTGCTGAGGGCCTGGGTTCAATCCCTGGTCAAGGAACTAAGATCCCACAAGCCACATGGTTCAGCAAAAAAAAAAAAAAGAAAAAGAAAGCTGATGGTCTTATTTGAAAGACAAATAATTGATAATATAGTCTGTTTCCTGCTATGAGTAAAGAGTAAAATAAAATATAAAGAGAAGAGCGGCCAACTCTACAAAGGATTTAGTTGGGGAAAGATCCCCAGGGGAGGTGATTCTTGAGTCGAGTTTTAAAGAGTGACCGTATATTATAAGGAACAATATCTCAGGCAGTGGAGAAGGTTGTGGAGTGTGAGGCTAAGAGTCTAACTCTGAAATTAGAGCATCATATCCTGGCTCAACTTCTTACTTGCTGAGTGTCTGAATAATTTTCTTAACTTCTCTGTGCCAAAGCATTATTACACATGAAATATAAATAATAATGATACCTAGCTTGTAGAGTTGTTATGAGGATTGATTGATTTACTTAGAATATCATCTGATGGGCGGAAAGCAGTTGGTAGAGTTTAGCTATCATTATATGGGAAATATGCAGACTAAATAATAAGCATTATAGTTTACTGAGCATACATGTTCTAGGTATTGCCCTTAATATTCTACCTCAATTTTGTCACATAATTCTCCTAACATCTCCACTCTACAGATAAGAAAACCAAGACTTAGAAAATAAATATATAGTCCAATCATAGATATAAATATAAATGCATATTTATCTGATGCTGAAACTCATTTTTTTTTAAATATTTATTTGGCTACACCAGGTCATAGTTGCAGCTTGTGGGATCTAGTCCCCTGACCAGGGATCTAACCCAGCCCCCCGCATAGGGAGCACAGAGTCTTAGCCCTGGACCACCAAGAAAGTTCCTGAAACTCATTTTTTTAATCATTATGAGCATGTACAAAATTTTTGTGAGCATAAGTATAGACATCTAAGGGAATTTCCTGATGGTCGTGGTTAAGACTCTGTGCTTCCACTGCAGGGACCCTGGGTTTGATCCCTGATTGAGAAACAAATCCCACATGCCATGGAGCACAGCCAAATCATAGTAATAAAACAAGTGCTTCTAAGCATAGACATCCAGGCCCTCATATGAGAATGTATTGGTCTGTGCTTCACTACTGAATTTATGCCAAAAAGAGTTGTGAGCAATTTCTTTCACATTGCTTTTCCAAACAAACATACCATGCAGAGTGAAACTTCTATTTACTTCTAAATTATTTTATTTATGATTTCTAGTTTAATATTTCTAAGAAATATCAATGCTGAAAAATTATTTCCAAGTCAAAATATTACAGATGATCTACTGTCATTATACTCAACTCCCCATTATTAGTAGATAGGTAAGCCTGCAGAATGACTTGTTTACATTCCATATGATCTCAGCTGGAGTCCTGACTAAGCAACTGGGTCAGTACTCTGCTCTGTTCTCCATTAGCAGGACCCCCAGAAGGAAAGAAAGAAAGTAAAAAACACTTTTTTTGAGCATCTGCAATGCACCATCCATTTTCAGTTTCATAATCCATTCACAAATACCTTGTAAGGTGGATGTTTTATCTGTTTCCCAGATGAAGAAACTGAAGCTCAGAGAAGTTAAATGATTTTCCCTTGGTCACGCAGCCTAAAGCAGATCTGGGATTCAAACACAGAGTTTCTGACTCAGTTCAGTGTTCTGTCCCCATAGCACACTGTAGCAAAACACCCCCAATAGATAGAGGGGTGTCTCTGAGCATCATGCTCTGCTCTTCCAGCTGTTATATATTCAGGCTCAAGCATAGCCCAGTGCTGCCTAGGGTCCCAGCCACAGTTCTTCCAGGAAACCAGGGTGCTCCCCATCCCTATTTCCTAGGGCAAAATTACCTACTCTGGGAATTTGGCTGGATCCCCAAATTTTATTAGTGGATTTCAGTTATTCGCACCAACAGTTTCAACATATATAATTAAGAGTTGATTGCACTGAGATATAATTTAAAATAATGTCACTTTTTATTAGAAGAATTATTTCTTTAAAATGTATATAGAACTTCACATAATTTAAGAGTAATAACATGAAGTAGAGTCGCTCAGTCGTGTCCAACTCTTTGTGACCCCATGGACTACTGTAGCCTATCAGGCTCCTCTGTCCATGGGATTTTCCAGGCAATAGTACTGGAGTGGATTGCCGTTTCATTCTCCAGGGGATCTTCTCGACCCAGGGATTGAACCCGGGTCTCCCACATTGTAGACAGACGCTTAACCGTCTGAGCCACCAGGGAAGTTCAATAACGTGAAAGTGGCATGGAATGAGAAGAAAGATATTTGATATCTACTATGTGGGTTTCTGTTAGTTATAAGAAAGAACTTCTGAATAATGAAAAACAGATGAGTATAAGAATCAGTTATCCAAAGAAATGATCCTCTGAGAAGGATATGATATTTCATTCATATCTATTTGGAATATGGCTCTTGCTAATGCAAGAGAATAAGTTTGAAGACGTCTAGAATTTTTCAACTTCAGGATTCTAAGACTTTTTGAGCTTTAGTGGATCTCAGTCTAGAAGTACATGCTGATATATTCTCAGTTTGATATACCTGAGTTGTGTCTATGAGCATATCTCTTAGGCCAGGTACATAACTCATCTTCAAGACATGGGGCTCCCAAAGAATTCTCTGGGAATTCTTAGGGACAGAGTCTAGCTCCACTTGAAATTTTTTACCTACAGTTTAAACTTCAACCATGGTTATTTTCTTACCATTCTTTCCTTTTTTCGTTTTCAGATGATACTGAACAGAAACGTAAGTTTATCAGTCTTTTATACCTGCCCTATCAATGATGCAGATCTGTGGTTGGGAAAAAGCACCTGATTGAGGGAGATTAACCCCAAGAACTGAGGTCCTCCCAACGTTTCTAACTCTCCATTTTAGAAACGTTACAAATAAGGACTTCTATAGATTTTCCTTATTTTCACCCTCTCTTTCCAAGTCCCCATGTCCATGCCTAAACTCTGAAGTCATCTTCAAGAGGTTCTCTAAGGCCCCTTCTCCTGTGTCTCTCCTCTTTCATACCCTTTAGCCAATAGAGTCACCTTTTGACAAGAAAATGTGAGATCTAGGATGTCAGATGACTTTCTGCATTTGGTTGGTTCTTTGGCTACTAATTTGCCTTAAATCTTACTGGTTTCTCTTTTTAAATTTCCCTTCTCTTCTCTCCCATTCCCCAGCATATGAAGTCTCCATCTCTGGAAACACTGTTGAGCTGACGTGCCCTAGAGAGTTTGAAAATGGAGTACAATGGAAAAAAAATGGTGAACAAATCAAAGGTTATGATGGTAAACGGCTACTCCTGGAGAATTTTTCAGAAATGGACAACAATGGTTATTATCAGTGC